>JAHWFP010157280.1:58302-87452 GCA_023313725.1 Lithobius niger | reverse complement strand
CTATGTCAGTGATCTGGGGACGAATTTGGTTGCCAGTTCGAATCCGGGTCATGCCACTGCAAGGAAACGTAAGTGCATAAAGGTGGCTTACTGTACTACATCATTTCTAGTATATGACTTTCGTTGTTTTGACTTTTCTACTTTCCTTTACAAAATTCAACGTCGATTATGGGATGCGGAAAAACGCAGCCGTGAACTTAACCTGATGGGCATCAGACTGGTATTTAATTTACTGCCAATCTTTAGTCAGGGTTTAGTTTTATCAGACAATTCCGGTTTTTATTGCCAACGCCCCCTGACCAAGACTGCTCTTTATTTGTGACCGGCTTTACTTTACGGCCGCGTTAGCTTGAAGAGCTGTCGGTACAACTTTATCGAGCATTCCGTTAACAACTGAGCCCCTTCTTAACCTCAGTTGTTTAAGGGAATCTCACATGTTTGCTCATACCTCTTAACGGTTAGAACCAGGACGGCCTCAACCATTCGTCTCTCTGACCGTTTCCACGAAAATGAACTTGTACCCTTTCAGTAATGAACATCTGTACAAGTATGCACCAATTCGTTAGGCAAGAATGTAGTGATTGCGACGTCGTCATTACGGTTATCGTTTTTACGACGATTTTATTTAGGATGGGCATGTAGAAACTTTTGCACTGACGCACTCTTTTTGCATGTGACCTTTCTTCATACCATTATATTTCGCTTGTCAATATTTGTACGCCGCACGGAATGGTGTTCTTGTTTCCATGTTGCAGGTTTTCCTGTGTTGGCCTGCACAGCTTTGCAACATAATTTAAAACTCGGTTAAATTTTGCAGGCACTGTCATTTTTAAGGTTTTTCTCTTTGTTACTGAGTTCTGCTATCGTTCAGTCGAAAGTACGTAAATGTTTACAGAAGATACTTTTCCTTCGGAAACACAAAAATAGCAAAATATTTAATATTTTGTTGGTGTAGGCCTACGCGTTTGTCATTTATAGAAAAGATTTTGCATACTGAAAAGGAGATTCCTTATAGAACGTCAAGCTTTAATATCTCACATTGACAAACAGAGGGTGGTGTTCAAAACTTCATAATGAAATTCCCTGATTTTTTCCCGGTTTTCCAGACCAACATTGACATTTTTCCCTCATTTTTTTTTCGGTTGAAGGTAGGTGCAGTACAGGACTGAACATTTTTTTTTTTCACATTTCACTACAATCGCCATAATTGCATCACATTGTTTTGCTAAATCAAAAATTGTATTACCATAACTGGCATTTGTAAAGAGTAAAGAGTATGAAGCCATCTGAACAAAACAATAGAAACGCACTTAAAGGCACATGCATCCCTGCTGGCGTTTCTGTGTGACTCTGTTTTGCTACATTAGTTCAAACGTATGTAAACGTTGCCGACACAGTAATTTTCTTTTTTTTTTCTTGCATGTGAGATAATTTTGCGACGTTAACTCTAACCTGTGTAAATGTTGCAAACGCTATATTCAACGGGTCGCACGACATACCGGAAGGATTTATGTCCTTTTAACGCGTAAGGTCTCATATTACTTAGGCCTAAGGAATTTATCTTTATCAGAAATGAAACAAAAAGGATATGGATTTTTACTGAAAGAAAGTGAAAGTTTTACAAGTAAAAAGTCAAATCCCAACTAGCTATTCTTTGAAGATAAAAAGCCTTTCCGGGAAGTGTTGAAATTCCCTGGCCTTCTGTGTATGTTTATCAAATTCCCTGATTTTCCCCTGAAATTTCCCGGCTTTCCCGGTTTTCTAGGTAGAACGCCACCCTGAAACAATCTCAACTGAACAGGGTGCAACAGGGCAGTGACACGACGTAGTATTATTGTGTATAACTCTATGGTGGAGCCAGTAACTGGGTTAGCTGCAAGGAGCACTGAAGGGAGTAAGGAAGATCGTCTTATTGAAGCCAATGCTATTAGACTGGATTTCTTAAGCCTATAACGCGCGATTTTTGTTGTTGGAGAAAACAACGTTCTTTTAAGCCTAAGAAATCCACTCTCAAAGCACTGTCTTGACTAGATGTGCCGTTTTTTCCGTTGCATTTTAACCTAGTGCACCTTGTAGCTATTACCTCCAAATGGTGTCCCGTAGACAATATGACGTCACTTGACGCTGCTCTACACGAATGTGGAAAGACAGTCAATTATGTATCTATTACTTTCTTGCTTAACGTATTATACCATTTTTGAGTGTTCCGTTGCTACCTTGATTTCGTGGGCTGTGCCGCTCTGCGTGTATTGAAGCATGGGAGCGGGGGGGGGGGGGGGGGGAAGATGAGGCTTAATGGCGCGTCGACAGCTTGGTCATTAGCGCCAACCTCAGTCACAGTGCAGTGGTCCGGGTGATTGAAGCATGGGAGGGAAAGTGAATTTTGTTATGACGTCGCCCCATATATCGTCGCATGTATTCTACGTAACTGTGTTACCCGTAACGTTGTGATAACCAAATCATTGTACCTGCCTAGAAAAATATAACCAAACCAACCAGTCAGATATCTTGTCGTGCATTTTACTCTGTGCATTTGTGACGGATGAGTCGAACGGCTCAAAACTCTGAAAATTAACGTATTCTTCCTGCATTTTTGCATCCAATGGGATTCATTATCAAAGGATGCAAAACAAAAAGACAACAATTTCCTACCAGTCAAGTGAACAAATGTGGTCCCAACGTAGCCACCTAACAATCTGCACAGCAGAGCGTTTGAAATAGTCCTCGTGTTGGCGAAATGAAGTAATATCGACCTATATAATATTAGAAGAATATTTAAACCATCTTTACAATACTGTATAGGTCAGTGCTAGTTCATTCTGTCAAAATGGGAGTGTTTCAGACTCGTTTTAAATCCCACTGGATTGAACAATTTATGACGAATACGCGATATTGGCATGTTTTGAGTTGTTGAAGTCATCCTTCCTACACCTTGCAACTAGCTGGTACCTTTTTATCTTTTGTGACGCTAACATCTAAGTTTTACAGAGAAGAACGAGCAGTAATAACCTTATGTGTCAGTTACGGGGAGATCATGGTAGAAGACATTTTACTATTCAGCAGTATAGAAAGTGATAGTTTGTGCTTCAACTGGTTTTCAAAAAGACTGTATCACAAGTACAGGAACGTTCATTTTATTTCCGAAATCATGGTATACAGTACAAGCTCTTATTTTTCAAGCACTTCCAGTATTATTTGGCTAGTTTTTTTTTTCAGTAACTGCTGAGTGGTTCGAAATTAAAGGTTTCATTTGGCCAAAATCTCATGTTTTTACACAGTGAATATAATTCAAATGTAATGTTTGGGAGACAAAAATGCATTGTTCATGACTTGAACTTCTGTTTTTTTTTTTTTGTTAAGATGTGGCATACATTTGACATGCATTTTTTCATGACTAAATTTCTGTTTGCAGGAAATCTTGAGGCTGAATGCAACATTGACTAGGATTTCCAGTTAAATTTACAGCAGCCTTAGGGCGCGTTTACGTAGCGAATCGCCTTTGCATTCTCGCAGCTAGAACTCAACCGCGATGGCAAAGGTGACATTGCCATGGTAACAGCGATAAATGGATTAACTAAATCCGACATCGTTTGAGTAAATACTTGCAGTCTTATAATCCGTGCCAATAATATAAAAAATTCTTTATGACGAAACAATTTTCCCCAAACGCTTCTGAACTCACGTTATTTGCTGTTTTCGTTGCGAGGCGGCGGACATGAAACCGCCGCCATGTTGGAATTTGAGGTGATTTATAGCTTCTAGCTGCAAGAATGCAAAAGTGAATGGTTGCGTAAATGTGCCCTTAGGCTGAATTATTTTCCAGTATTTGTAGAATCATCTTACCCCATCATAGAACTACCGTTGTAGGCCTATCCCACGCTACAGAACGTATTTTTTCCTTGTCTAATTTTTGTCTCATTTTCAATTATTTTTAAGGAACAACAAGAGAGTTTCAGTGTATAATTTTTCTTTTTATGCAAGTTGGTTGTAGCAAAACAGAAACTGACGCTTATTGTTACTGGTTTGCAGAAACTGGTTTGTTTTGACAGTTATTCATTTAGGATCTCCGTTGGTTTTTTTTGTTACTCGGGCAATTTAACAACGTTCAATTATCTGTTTGGAAATTGCCAGTCTTTTCGAAGAAGCGCATTTTTCCGGTAAAAATTTTCCAGTTTATTCCACAGTTATATTTGGAAATTGGCAGTGTTTTCCAAGAAACATATTTTTCCAGTAAGCACTTTCCATATTTTTTTTTTCATTATCTGCGTTCTGTGCAAACCCTGCTAAAGTCCTGGTTTCAAAATTTCTCCTCTCTTATCTCACCGGCCAAGGAACTGTTCATCTTCCTTCGATTCAGCGCAAAACATTCTATCACCCTGAATTGTGAGACAGCTTGGAGGTGGGCAAAAAAAAAAAAAAAAAAAAATTAAAAAAAAAAAAATGTCCATACCTTCCTGTGGATAACAGTTTCTCTTATACGAATAACATAACTTATGTGGTCCGTCGCCGTCTATTATATAATGTATAGTTGGTTGCAACGGCAGCTGGTGTATGCCAGACGAATGGGCTACCCGCTGGGCTTCCGTGCACGAACCCCGGGTACGGAAACGGACGGTGCGAGTCGTGAGGTCATCGTCATAAAGTAGTGCTTGCACCGTGTTTCTCAGCGTTCTGGCCGCCCACGCAACATACATTGGGGCAGATTTATCCGTCCACAGGTCATTGGCAAGCAGTGCGCCGGCGCACTCGACGAATGGACGTCACATGAAATAAATTTTCGGGCGGGCGGTGCGGGCCAGCGACGAAAACTCTGTACCTACGTTGCTGTTGTTGTTGCTGCTGCTACAGCTTTTCCCTCTTCCCCTTCTGCATTTCTTGGCGCGTGCCTGGAGCAAGCAGGAAATTGAAGTTGGAAACTCTTCGGCTAACACGAAGAGGCACAACAATGTGGGGCATAAACAAGCGATATTTTTTTGAAAGGTTCGAACCTTGCATAGAGACTGATGCTTGTGTAGCGTATAGACCCCTTTACCTCCTATAACCCTCGCTACAAAGGTGGGGCTTTTCCATAGTCCGCTGTGCTCCGATTCTGACGTGCGTGGGATTGACGTCAGGAATATACAAAAGCCTCGCTTGCAGAAAGAACCCCTTGCGCCTGCTCTTTTATTCATCAATATTCGAAAGCAAAAAAAAAACTTAAATTAAACAAAAATTGAAAAGGTGGTCGCTTGCAATACCAAACCTAAATGTTTCAGTAGAAAAACTGGCTCGGAGCAAACCTGCCACCCTCTCACTACTTTTCGCTCTTAATTTCATTAGTTTATTACGTAAGGGAGGGGGGGGGGGGTGTCAAACACTTTTTTACTTTAATACAGGGTTCCCACCAACCAAGAGAACCTGGAAAACTCAGGGAATTTAGACTACGTTTGAAACTCAGGGAAAACTCAGGGAATTTAGACTACGTTTGAAACTCGGTGAAAACTCAGGGAATTTAGACTACGTTTGGAACTCAGGTAAAACTCAGGGAATTTAGACTACGTTCGAAACTCAGGGAAAACTCAGGGAATTTAGACTACGTTCGAAACTCAGGGAAAACTCAGGGAATTTAGACTACGTTCGAAACTCAGTGAAAACTCAGGGAATTTAGACTACGTTTGAAACTCAGGGAAAACTCAGGGAATTTAGACTACGTTTGAAACTCAGGGAATTCATTGATTTTCACACAAAAAAGTGTAAACTAAAAATAAGGAACAACGAAGTATTGTAAAGTTAGAAAGCTAAAGTCAGATAAGAGCATCGACATAATGTATTTCCATCCTTTTTCTAAGGTGAGTAGGCACTGTAAACGAGGCTGTTTACCTAACCACTAGTTGTCAAAACCTGCACTCTACTAGGATATACCTTTTGACATCGTGCACTGAGCGAGATTAACACTGTACAAGTATTACTTCCAAGTGTAAAATATTGCCTTCATTGATTCAAGTTGAAAGTGCTTGAAAAAAAGACGAACAGAAAATGTCAAACAATAACTAAGCACACCTTCATTATGGCTACTTAAGTGTTGTTTTTGTATTGCTGTCCGAATGTTTTACATTTTAACCTTAAGTAATTAACCCAATATTGCAAGCTGTGAAATGTCCGTATAGTTTTCTCGTTCTGGTACTTTTCCATTGTTCAGTTTTAAACACTCATCACATTTCAGCCTCCAACAACACATTAATTTATTTCTAAACAAGATTACGGAATAATTTGAGAGTTGACAGAATTGTCTAAGGAAACCTAAAACTAATTTTTTGAGGCGTTTACTAAAATTTCGGTGAATTATATTCGATTACTAAAATCCCAGTAACCTGTCGTCTAGTCTGGTTTAGTATGGAAATAAAAATTCTTATCTCAGCATAGTTTGTAACGTTTACATCACTGGTGAGAATGATTGAAGATGATCTTGAAGTCTAACGTGGATACTAGCGTAGAACATTCGTATATATGAAGTAACCAAAGCTCAAGATATAACAAAAAAGTGACTAAAGCTTAAAATAAAACAAAAAACTAACAAGCTCCAAAAATCCCAGACAACAGGCTGATATCGGATATTCTACAACTGGTCCATAAGGGCGCGTTTACGCAGCGACTCGCCTTTGCATTCTCGCAACTAGAACTCGATCGCGATGGCAAAGGTGACATTGCCATGGTAACAACGCTAAATGGATTAGCTAAATCCGACATCGTTTGAGTAAATACTTGCAATCTTATAATCCGTGTCAATAATATAAATAATTCCTCATGACGAAACAATTTTCCCAAACGCTTCTGAACTCACGTTATTTGCTGTTTTCGTTGCGAGGCGGCAGACATAAAACCGCCGCCATGTTGGAATTTGAGGCGATTTCTAGCTTCTAGCTGCGAGAATGCAAAAGCCAGTGGTTGCGAAAAACGTGCCCTAATATGGAGGGGGAGGGGGGAATTCAAGCTTTGTGGCGCGTCGACAGCCCTGCAAGTAAGTCATTAGTGCCAACTCCAGTCACGGTGCAAAGCATATTATGGACGCGTTAACATCGTACTGTAAATTATACATTAATACAAGTGATATATCAGAGGTGGAAGAGAATTTTCCACCCATGTCTTGCCTCAAGCTGATGTAGAAAATTATTATACCCTGTTTCAAGAAAGAATATTTTACTTATATGGACACATCACTGTTCTAATAGAAGTAAATGTTTTATAGATTGCTCGGTTCTGTTTAAACCATAGTACGTTACACCTTTTAACTTGCAACAAACGATGAATCGTACAGAAGTGGGTAACCAATGATACCTTTATTTCAGTTAGGATAGTAAGATGCTTATATGAGGTAAACATTCCTTCTTGAACCAGAGTATAAGCAGGACGTGACAACCACCTGGACGGCCTTTGCAAAACAGATGAACCTCCTCTGTTGTTTAACAATGGGATGTGCTTGGTTAGAACATAATCATACAATGCTTATTCGTTTTCGTATTTTTACAATTTTGCTGAGTTGATTTTGCACTTTTTGCGTAAAAACTTTGACTTTGAGGTTTGCATTTTATCTACATGCGGGTGGACTTTTCGTACGCTTAAAGCAACATATAGCTGCTACTTTAAAGTGATGTTCATAAATCCAACGCTTTTGTAGATATATACATAATAATAGTGTATAATTACACAAGAGGTCAGGCAGCAGGCACCGACCAGCAAGTCACGGCCCCGCGCGTCTAGTTGGAGGGATTGCATTGCGGGAAAGCTTTTCAGGACAGCATGCTTCTCGAAGGGGCAGCTTCGAGTACGCCTTGAGCCGAAATTATTTCCGACAGCATGAACATGAACATGGCTGGTAGAATATAATAGAAGTATTAATTAGAATGCAAGGATCATTAGCAGTGGGGGAGGGATTGAGTCACTGGATGCGCTGATTGAGTGAGCGAAGCGAACGAAAATCATCGTCAGCTAGCCAGTGTCCGCGCAACAATTTGAAGCAACTTAATTCAGTCGCACATGGACATTACACATAAGCTACCATATCTAACCAGTGTTGCAAACTGTGAATTCGACACCACCCACTTCTGCTTTATTGAGTGTGTAATTGCTTCGCTGCGGCATGGACGCATTTGGCATTTTTGTCTTCCGACCATAATCCGTCTGTATATTGCCTCTATACCAGCATGATTTTTCCATAGTATCCTTTTTATATTTTTATTTTCGCTTTAAGTTCAAACTCCCGATGCCTTCCTTTCGAAAACCGCAACGATGCATTCTTTGCTATTAAAGCGTTAGCTGAACGCACGATGGCGCGTTAATTCCATAAACACGGCGCAACACAGCATTATAAACGTGACATGCCTGCCTTGATATTATCGATTAGAGCGTTAATTGAACTGGCAGCATATTTTATGTTCCGCTGTCAAGTTCTCAGGTCCGCTTCCCATATTTCATTGGCATATTTTCCGCTCCCCCCCAGAAGCCATTTTCTAATCCAGAAGAGAGGACCTGTCCGCTTGGCTTCGTTCTTGCTGCTTGCGTGTCCCTTTATTTTTGATCGCTCCCTTTCTAAAACCAGATACCGCCACACACACTCACACACATACACATACAATATGGAACGAAACGAAAGCCTGACTGCCTGTACTGCTGCCTATTATTGTAAAGGTTCAAGGTTTTGGGGTTTTCCACGAAAGCATCACGCAAACCAGAAATTATGCGATAATTAAATACTGCAAAAACGTGATTTGCTTGTCAAAAAAAAAAAAGAAAAAAGAAAACAGCGGATAACGTTCGTCACTGACACACCTATCACCATTACACATCACGAACGCTGGGTACTTCATGAAATTGTAGCAGTAAAGCACACAAAAAAGGGGCGGTTCGTCGAATGGCCTACGCTAAAGAAATGCTAGAAACATGAAAAAGCCATTTTATACAGCAGAATGTAACGACGACTACTTTCGCAACGTAACGAAAATGGTAATTTTGACAACAAAATCAAATTAAAAATTTTCTTTGGATTGTTACTAATTCTGCGACAAGGAAGTTATTGCTCACGAAATGCGTAATTTAAAGATGGACGTCATCTTTGAAGTATTTTCGAAGATATTCGCCATTTCGAAGCAATAAAAGAGCCTTTTTGTTATGGAACCCTCCTGAAGAACACACAGCACAACAGCCTTGAACTACAAATAAAACATTTGTTATCCATATTGAAGAAAATTCCATTGTCAACTTAGTTGGAAATTTCCGTAACCAAAAATGCAAAATTTCGAAAACATGAGGAAATGGTGTCGAAATCTAAACAACAACATCCTTACTGATAATGGGAGGGGAGGGGGAATTGAGGCTTAATGGCGCGTCGACAGCGTGGTCATTAGCATCAACCTCAGTCACAGTGCAGTGGTCCGGGTTGCCACTGATAATGGATTAATTGACGAGTGGCTCCGTAGCACGATACTCATGTATCATTGCTTTAGTGGTCATGTCTATTTCGAATGCTTGAATTAAAATCCTCTTGTCACATAAATAAAAAAAAAACAACGAACATAATAACTGAATAAAAAACAGCACTGAAACGTTCCAAGGCCGTCATTACTTAATCTGTCATTTTCAGATTTCTGTACACTTTATAAATTTATACAAGCAAATTCCCTTTGCAGAAAGAGCTTCTAAATGCTCTCCCTTCATGAAGACGTTGACCATTATAATACCGCAAATTTATTTAGAAAATCCCAAATAACCACACGACATTGAGGGTTTAAGCAATAAGTGTGTGTCTGTGTACCCAGCTCGATCAAAAATGAGGCCAAAATCTAGTCTTTATTGACACATTTAACGTGCTTCCACGATAACACATTGTCCGAGGAAAGCATTATAACAGCGGTGAGGCTTAACGAGGATTTGACGAGATTGGTGTTTGCTTGCAGATAAGGTAGATCACATTATCCAAACGTAAACAGAGGATTTGCGCTCCATTATTTAGCTAATCTTCTTTGGTTTATTGTCGTTTTCTCATAATGCTCGTCGAAATTCAAAGGGGGAGGGAAAGAACAAGTATGCTAATCAAACAAGAGAATTTCAATTTCGCTGAACTGCAGACAGGAAACAACAACGCATCATACAACTGTAGGGTTTTAATACTGCGACTGAGCCAATATAAAATTGTGGCTTTACTGCAAGTTGAAGTGGTGTTCGCAGAGGTACACAATCCGCGTTGTTACACAACTGGTTTCCGTAAACAATGGGTTACATTTGCAAATGTAATCCGGAAGAAAAGGTATTGAAAGAGGGCGATTTAACATTCGAAGAAATCTATTTAAGTATAAGTCCATAATCTATACCCAAGCGAAGGCATGGAATCCGACGATGATGAGTACCGAAAGTACTCAACGGGATGCGATAATCCCTCGACACTCATGTTTCAGTATTTTGGTGAATTCTCAACTGCCAAATACTTAGAAGTTTTGTGTGCAACACCACATGGTGTAGTTGCCACAAGGCTTTTGCGCTTATGTGAGAAGGATTAAGCCGCTATTGTGAACGTTCCCATCCCGCTCAGGCATCGAGTACTGGAATGGTGAAAAGTGTTGAGCAGAAAAGAATAAGTGTTTTGGAGAACTTCATTGTCCTAAAGTTCTTTGTGTTATACACAATTACGTCGTGAAGGAGATCAATATTACTAAGTAGCAATTTTGCGCAAATAGAATTCAGAATTGCCAAAAAAGTATCTAGAACAAACAAAGGTTTCAAGCAGAGGCTCATGTATTGGCTAGAAGATCTTTATTTTGCTGAAAGCATTGGAGAACTAATAATGAAGGCAATTTAATGATGTGCGTGTTTTCCGAATGTGAAGTTAAATAAACATTTGTGTTAAGAATACAGGAAGTATTGGTAGGGCTATGAAAGGGATTTTAATTTATTGGGGGAGGGGGAGGTTGAGGATTTATGGCGCGTCGACAGCTAGGATGGTTTATAAGTTACAGTTCCTAGCATTTTGGCGTTTCATCAACTTTTTCACATTTCAAGTATAGCAATAACGGTTATTCTGGAGTAGTTCAGCGGGCCTAACGTACATTTGCACATAACAAATGTTAAACTTTTACAAACTTTGAAACACCGTTTTGTTTAAAATTGTTCTATTGAACAAACGGTCGTAGCTTATGCGTTGTCCAGCATGTCAACCATCTTCTCTGTAATGTGTGGTGCAGTGGCAACCCGGACCACTGCACTGTGACTGAGGTTGGCGCTAATGACCAAGCTGTCGACGCGCCATCATCTCCCCCCCCCATCTTCTAACTAGCGCTAATAGTATACGTATTCATGCTTTCTTTTTACACTGATGTGGTTTATACGAGTATTTTCAGTTTCAGTTTCAGAATGATGCTTTACACATTGTGTGACGCGGGCATAAAACTACTATGTTAGTGTCCATTTAATTTGTAAATGGAATATAACGCAATTCCTCTGTTTTCGCGTACTGATAATTTTAAGAGAAATGTGGTAACAGAATTTGTCATATTGCTTAAACTGTAACATTTTACTGTAGTAATCTTATTCGAAAACGTACACATAGTTTAATTAATTATAAGTTTGCTACTTTATTTTGAGTAAGAGCTACCGAGTTAGTTAAGCATTTATAAGTTTGAACTAATGTCTCAGTGATTGATTAGAAATGCCTGTGAATTTAATAAATGCGAAACTTGGTTTCAAAAGTCAGCCCTATTAAATACACTAGGTGAAGATAAATCATAAAAGTAAACCTGGTCTCTCTGAAAGACGCTGTGTTCTGAAAGTACACATCTCTGTGTACCAGCACAGACAACACACCGAGTTGTGTACCACTTGTACACAGTTTGTCTAGTGGCAGTACACAAGCTTTGTACATAAGTATGTGTTCTGCTGCTTCACAAACTGTGTACTACTAGTACACAACTCGTGTGTTGGCTGTGCTGGTACACAGGAATGTGTACTCTCCTAACACAGCATCGTTTGTAGGAGTTTCTGTGTAATTCTTTAGGAAGGGACTTTTAAATTAAATTTTAAACACAACCTCTTTTTCTCCGTTTTTAAATCTGAGAAAGCTGGAGCTGCGTACTTATTCATTAAGGATTTCCAAATCTCCCGCTGTTCACACCGGGAATTCACGTTGTTTGCATGTAAGTTAACAGCGGGTGGGTGTGCGTGGCTTGCATTGCCCCTGAGTAATATTCAACCACCTTCCAAAACAAATAAGAGGAACAGAGAGAGAGAGCGAGTGTGGCGGCCGGTGTCACCAACACGTTGATCGATGTTTCTATTAATAACGACGACTACATAATCATTTCTGCACGAACTTTCTCATTAGTAGCGCCGAACCCCTCAAGCAATAGGGATGTAACGTATACAAAGCACTAATCACGCGAGTCTCGTTGGGTTTCATTCAAAATGATACCTTATGAACACGGTCTCTGCCCGATAACACAGAAAACAAGGCCTTTCATTTGCATTCACCTCTAAGGGCTAATACGTGAACTCCTGCAGGGCGGTCTAATTGGATTTCAACTGCGCAGAAAGCTAAAACTGGGAACTTTAACAAAATTCCAATTTTCTGGAGTATACCAAAATAAACTTGTGAGCTATGCATGGCAAGTTGACTTTGTGAGTGACTTTGTGAGTGACCTGCTTGTCATCTTTAATGCTGAGCAGTGTTGTCATTCTAACCCTTCAACTGATATTATGCAGTGACTGATCCGCCATATTGTAGTAAGTGGAGAATCTTTGACTGTTCTATAATAATATTTTACGAACGCATATTCTGATAGATAACATGCAGAACACAAGGCCTTTCATTTGAATTCACCTCTAAGGGCTAATACGGGGGGGGGGGGGGGGTTGAGGCATAATAGCGCGTCGACCGCTATCATTGGTGCCAATCTCAATCGCAGTGCAGTGGCCCGGGATTGCACTGCGCCACACATTATAGAGATGTTAACCAAAACCCAAGTCTAGATATTTTATCGGACATCTGTACATCCTGCAAAACGTGAAATGCAGGTTTTGATTGTATTTTAACTGTGCAGAGTGCTACAGCCTAGAACTTTAGCTAAATTTCAATTTTCTGGCGAACCAACATCAGTTGGTATGTTGATTTAAGAATCCTCATCAGCTAACTGCGTTCTGAACATTTCTACTTTGGACTTCACGAAGCAATTGACGAGCTAACATCCATAGGGAAGGTTTCATTGTCGTACATGAGACACCACGTCACAACAACGGCTGCATAGTCAGATTTAGTGCCAGCATTAAAGGTTTCGGTATCTTCAGAGTTTCACCGAGTATTATACGAGTCTGGAGGCTTGGGTATGAGTCTTAGTAAACTCAGTGATAGCCTTTAAGAAGTTGAATTAGTGAATATTCTTTGTTTTGTTGACATTCTCGATCCAAAAGTTTTAACTAGTTGTGTTATTTTACACTGACTCTTTAAAAAGATGATGGTGGCCTAGCTTTATCTACTTGTGTATCTGTCTTTGTGTCACCTGTTCGTGTTGTGTCATTTTCGACTGACTCTGTAAAGAAGATAGTGATGGCCTAGGTTTGTCTCTCTGTGTGTCACCTGTCCATGTTGTGCCATTTTTGTCATTTTAGACTAGCTCTCTAAAGATGATGATGGCCTAGGTTTGGCTACCTGTCTGTCGCCTGTCCGTGTTGTGTCATTTTAGATTGACCCTGTAAAGAAGATGATTATGGCCTGAATTTGTATGCCTGTGTGCCTGTTCCACTTGAAAAGTAACGGCTATAACCCTTTGTCACTACCCTTCAAATGCAGTTCATGGATTTAAATTGGTTAATTACAAGCTTTACTGGTTCTCAGTTATGCATTAATAGGGATTATGGTCAGAGGCCATGACTGGATTTATCCCATTTCGAACAGTGGGTTTGATACAATGCTTTCAAATGTTGTGCTAAGTGTTTGTAAGGCTTTCGTAAAGCAGTAAGACATTTTGTAAAATATCCACCACATACAAACTTTCATGGTTAAAATACTTATGTAACCGTCCTTTCTTTCATGTCAATATTGAACTTTATTTGTTTTGGTTTAAGTGTAAGAATGAGCCCACTGCCTAATTTCGGCATTTGTAATCTCGGTAGTTGAACTGGCATTACGGTTGGCATTTGTGTTCCCATGTGACATAATACCGTTTACTACATTGTTGCTGCTAAGTATAAAAACAAATATAAGAACATGAATTGGTAGCATCAGACTGAGCTGATTTTTGAAGCTTAGTTCTACCTGCATTAGTCACCTGTGATAATATCCTAGTTCATATTAAGAAATCCTTGCATCGACTACATAACCTAAAATTGTTCAATTAGGTTTGATAAAATCCTCGTCTAAAACATGAAACGTAGAGTTTAAAATTTCTTCTTTGCGAAATCAGATAACAGAATGTCGAATATATAATAATTTAGAAAACGTTATTTCCATACCATAAAAAAATCTACTTTGCGTACAAAACTGTTTTCAACTTTAGTACCAATAAATGTGCTTTAAAACATACCAATCGGAACTATCCTCTCCAAAATGTAACATCAGTAAACGATGGTAGTTATACAAGAAGCGAGAAAAGGTAGTTTCATTGCACAATATTATACTTTGCACACAACTGTGTTAGTAACGCTAAATGGGTTTTAAAACACGACAATAGTACTGTTGTTGTTTGATGTGCACCCAGCTTTAGCCATAAAGCCAGAAGGAGAGATGGACAATAGTAACTATCTTCTCCAAAACGTAGCATCAGTATATGGGGGGGGGGGAATGAGGCTTAATGGGGGGGGGGGGATTGAGGCTTAATGGCGCGTCGTCAGTATAGGGGGGGATTGAGGCTTAATGGCGCGTCGACAACTTGGTCAGTATAGGACGACGACAGTTCAATTATAGCAGAATTGAGAAAAATTAGGTTTATTGCACAAAAATCTACTTTGCATATAACTGCATTAAACCTTAGTAACGTCAAATGGGCTTTAAAATGGGCTTTCGTGTTTTTTAACGCGGGATCAACGTAAGCCTTAGTACCAGAAGGAGAGTGGGACAATAGCAACAATCCTCTCCAAAACGTAGCATCAGTATGGGACGGCAACAGTTCAATTACAGAAGAATTGAGAAAAATTAGGTTCAATGCACAAAAATCTGTTTTGCACCCAACTGCGTTCAAACTTAGTAATGCTGAATGTGCTTTGTCTCTCACTTCGTGCAAGATCAAAAGGATGCTTTCTTCCATGCGGCTCTTCTCTTTGTTGACAGTTGGTGGTTTAACGACGATCTTTGCGGTTGCTGGGTGCTTGTCTATTTTCCAGAACGTCGGCTGTATACCTCGAGTCCTTAATTTGCGGGCCCTCCTCGTCAACATATACAACTCCGAGAAAGCTTTGCTGTAAATCTCTCATCAAAGGTAATGGTTTTTCACATGAACTATGAACTTCATTTCCTCCGCATTAACATACAACTAGTGCGGGAGATTACGACCGTGTAGCCATGGTAACGAGCGGGGGCGTATGTATATAACTCTGAGCCTAAATCCAGCGAATTTAATGCAATTGCATTTCCGAAACAGTGCTTGGCGTACGCGGCCAAGCAGTTAACCAAGCGGAACAGTCCGATTGCTGACTGACTGAATGACAGAAAAATATTTTTCATGACACGGGAACTCTATTAAATTCAGCTACTCTACTGTCATGGAAGCGGTTTATATCACGCTTGTTCATGACTAAAATGCCATTAGGCCTAGGGCTGCCCTTTAACCACCACTTTCTATGCTGCAACTAAAGCTGCACAATGTAACTAACAATACAGGATGCGGGTCGTAACAGCCATGGCTTGGTTCCATCCACAGGGACTAGTCGCTCATGCACCGCTTGGAAACGGAGTATTATTTATTTATTTTATTTATTTTTAAGTATTTTTCCAGTCGGTTTACAAAACTCCACGATATACTCAAGGAGGGTAGCAGTGACAACAAAGAAGTGCGTACATCCTTACAGTTTTGAAATGTTAGCTTTCTAGTTTAAACATGTGGTGAATGGATTTAAGTTATGTCCGTTGCAAAATTCTGGGTAAGTCTGGTACCAAAGTCTTTTTTTTTATTATTATTATTCAGTTCTGCCGTGAGGAATCCCGAAACTGATTAGGATTTTTAAAAAAATCCTAGTTGAAACTGATGGAGCGTGGATGTAAAGCTTTTTTAAAGAGATCAGTATAATGAATTTTGTTATGAAGTAGGCTATATAGTAAGTTTCACTATAAGTATAATAAAGGGGTGAAACCTGCCATAATTCATATCGTAGAACTATCCATACCTGTATTGAGCGTTATTACATTTTACGCTTACACGCTATTCTAATCCCTGGAACTCGCGCTGAACGCCTTCATTGTTAACTTGTCTTACGTTCGAGGTCATTATTTGTGCCACTACATTGTCCAAAGCCATCTGAGAAACGTTTTAGCATCGAGGTAAAATCCCTGGCCATTACCGGAAGTGGACTGGAATAGCAAAAAAACTGAAAAGTTTCTCAGATTGCTCTTGAACAATGGAGTGGTACAAATAATAACTTAACGTGAGTAAAATTAACAACAAAGACGTTCAACACGAGTTCCAGAGATGATAATAGTAATTATTAAAAAAAAAAAAAACCAGATTGTTCTACAATCCGTTTTTTGGGCTGGTTTCTGGCTGGTTTTACCCCTTTGTATATATCGTACTTACTCTGTATCCATGTGGTGTTCACGCGACGACAAGTCCCTGTAGTCTTATCTATGTATTTCTGTGCCGAGATCGTTAAGCTAGGCAGCAGGCATTATTTCTCGCATTAACTATGCTACAAATATTCATGGGTTAGTTGATATTCAAAATAGAGAAAATACAGGATGTTAAAAAAATGAGTGAAGGCTAGACTCCCTTCTTATGTTAGCATCCTATACTTGAAAAAACAATCGACCTCCCTTTTTTAAGGTACTCCACACAAACCATAGGAATATCTATAGAGCAATGACATTTGCCGCCATATTGGCACCAGTATGGGTTTTGGAGGGCATAACTACAAGGTGCACTACATTAAATTGGAGGGAAAAACAACGGAACAGCAGATTTCTTAGGCTTAAAATAACGTTGTTTTCTCCAACAACAAAAATCGCGCGTTTTAGGTCTACGAAATCACTCTTCACAGCATCGGCTTCACTATGACGCCCTTCTGTTTCTCTCTGTAGTGCCCCTTGCAGCTAACCCATTAAGGCTCCAGCGTAGAGTTATATACAATAATACTACGTCGTGTCACTGCTATAGTAAAGACTATACGATTTCTTCAGACCTGATGTTATTTTTTTTGTAAAATTCTATTTATTTCGAAATGGAATAAGACTTTTTCAATGGAACTGCTGAAGTAATTTAATTTTGTGCATACAGTAAACAATAAGCTCTTACATCGATAATGTAGGAATGTTATCTGTTTACCACTTAGGTCTAATTAAAATATAGATTCCTTTTAATTCGAATATTAACATGCGAATATGTTTTTTTTTTTATGTTGTCTTGTGTGTATGAAAAATTGAGTTTGGGCTAAGAAAAAAAAAATTATTCTTCAAACTCGATTTTCAAAATAGAGTCTTGGCTTTCAGGGCAATGAACTAACTCAGGATGTAGCCTTAAAAATCTTTAATATTGACTCACTTGAAATTAGGAGGCTAAGACGGACCTAAACGTAATATACTCAATTCTGCTTGGAGTTTACAAACATTAATAGTAACCTTTTCTTCCAAAAGAGGGAAGGTGAATACACCATTGGTCACTGACTTGTTGTTAAACAAACTAAGCGAGATTGTTGAGTTCTTCTTCTCAAATCGGGTTGTTGGGAGGTGGAGGGAACTCCCTGTGGATGTTGCCAAATAAATAAATCTAGATTGAAGGTCAATGATCTGACCAAATATGTCATATTTTTTACTGAAAATTTTATTGATTACAATTTATGACAAAGAGATGACCAGCTTGGTTACAATTGTTATTGTTTTATTTATACGTAATTAGGTAAAGTATAAGCGGATACAAGTGATCCCTTCTTTATCCTTATGTGCTCAAAGTCGCAATAAATTGTACATTATTATAACCCCACTTGGCTTTTTGTCGTTGTTTGTGTGGGCATAAGGCCGTACGCTGTGACTTTAAGTTGCTTCTTTTACTTTGACATTCAACTTCCTAAAAATATTGACGTGAAAGTTGAAAAGTAAATTGGATACGCTCTCATCTCTACGCCACCTATTGTTCAATTGGGTTATTATGGTTCCGATCTCTGTTCCTTGAGTAAGTTAGCCTCGGGGGGTTATCCCTTCTCCAATTTTTCTTATTTTTAATGTTTCATCACACGAGTGCTCCAAATTAGAACCCTGTCAACAATTTTTCTGTGATCTCTGAAATCTTAATGAAACAGTCCTGGAGCTAAAAAGTGTTGTTATGGCTAAAGGGAAAAATGTATCAGGGTTGTAAGGGTTACTTTGGTTCATATCAAAAGAGGCTCACCATCGATCGGGAGCATGTGAGCAAGGTGGAGGTTGCTAGTTTTTTTCTTCTGGTTGGGGGGGGGGGGGGGAGAGACTCGTGCGAAAAAAGACGATAGTTAGGTAGGAAATGGAAATGATCTGAAAAGCGAGCTGCTGGCCTTTCTTGGTTGCTCCTTGTGTTTTTTAAGAAGTTTTTTCCCCTTCCTTCCCCCTCTTCCTGTAACATAGACAGATTGTATTTTTCTTTTCTTTTTTTTTTTCTTTGGAAAATGCGTCTTTTTTCTTTTTTCTTCGTCTTTCAGGGCTTGGCTTTCCTAGCGGTGTGCGTGTGGATAACGGTAAAGCTATACCTCGCGAAATCCGTTCTACCGGCGACGTCTACCAAGAAATAATCACTGTAGGAACAACGTTAAGCCCTTAATCCAATCAAACAGAGCGGAACTTCTAGAATGCCTTCCACACAAACGCATCCTGTCTGTAGCCACAAGCATCTCATACATTTCTTCTCCTTTTCTCCCGCACTCTGCCCTTTTTCGAGCTGCTGATTATCGTGGAGGCCCTCAACGAGATCACGAACCAACAGAAATTAAAGTGGCGTTTTCTACACAACAAAAAAAAGGACACTTTCTTAATTACGCTGTCACACTAATAACGTCAGGTAGTCATGTCTCATTAACATTACGTTTTATTTAATATTTCAAAAGTTGGCGTAAATTGACGATCATCGTTTAGGGTCAAGTTAGGCTTGGTATGGTAAAGGTAAATATTTACAATTTAACTACAGCATAACAAACGTACTATGTGCGTGCGTGCTTGTTCACCTATTTCTCTTGAAGTAAGGGGTCCTTGCGACCGTGAGAGTAATAGCTAATGAAAGATAATTAAATTCCACTGCTAACACGCTGACTTTCATCGCTGTGACCTTATTCTTTTTACCCTCACACACGCGATATACTGTTCTGAAAACGGTCTCATGACGACAGAGTTTGATTAAATATTTCAGAAAAACTAATCAAAAAGAAACTCGGTTTAAGAAAATACTCGCGACGATGTTTGTATCAAACGTAATATCATCGACACGACATATTGATTATTGATTTCAAAAATGGTTGGCTCCAACTGGTTGGAGGCATGGAAAAAGCATACCAGTAGGTTTTAAAACGTGGTTAGTTATTCGTGTTTCTGAATGATGAAGGTGCGAGGACTGAGCGAGCAAAGCTAGTGATTTCCACGTATAGTGAACCTTTTCAATGTAAAACAAACACGTTCTGCTGTACATGAACTGCAGATATTCTAAGGAATGAGATGAACGAAATTTTGGCACTAACTGCAATTATCGTAGCTTGTGACATCAACAATATCACAGCACATCGACTCTGTGTTTGCTCTACGGATCTGCATCAACGGAGTGATCAAAGCAAACTGTCTGCTTATGCTGAGTGAGGACTGCTGACTGAATATCCGAGGAGATTGTTTACACGGATTTGGGGTGGGGGAGGGAGGGTGAGTGTAGGTTTATGTTATTGCAAAACCATACATTCAGTTGGAATTTAGGAGCGCAATCCTATGACAATCTCTTTTGTTTTTGGTATATGCTTTTAATATATTGTTGTTTTTCCTCTCTAAGTCAGGAAGGAGGTGTGTTGTGGGGGGGGGGGGATGAGGTTTAATGGCGTGTCGAAAGCTAGGTCATTAGCACCGATGTCGGTCGTGAAGAGCCCGGGTTGCCACTGCACCACACATGAAAGATATGTTAAACAAATCTCAAATCTAGATCTTATTGTACATTTGTACCTCCTGCAAAAATTAAAAAAAAAAGCAGGGACATGTTTTATTTACAAATTAAATGGACGAGACAATCTCATGATTTGGTCAGACACCGGTTTTTATAAGATCAAAAATCTTTTTCCTGTTTTTTTTTTTCAAATATTCCTGTTAAGGTTTATTTGGTTTTATACATAGTGCGACAGTTGGTGGTGTTAAAACGGGATATAACGCTAGATGCCCTTACGAATTAAGCAAAGAAAACAGAAGCCATTAGTCAAATGCATACAATACCTTCCTTTTGAGCTTCAAGTCTGTGAGCAATATTTTTGAGCACTATCGGTATACACAGAAAATTTTACATTTTACATTTTACACTTAGGCACAGTTCGCCCAGCACTATAGAGTAGGAGGACTTCTTTGTATCACTCAAAATGCTTCGCTGCTTGTGAAAATGCAACATTAACGAATTGTTGACTAACTATTTATCCGTAACTAACTATTTATGAATAACCTATTAAACCCTTTACACAAGGTTAAATACTGATATAAATATCCCAAAGGTTCCAGGTTTTCCAGAAAAGTTGAGGTTAACATCCTGGCTATTTACCGTAATCACAGAAATGAAATTTTTTAAACACCTTTTACCAGTTTTTCTTCTTTATTGGGTTCACACAGTGGAAAATAATAATATAATAGCCACATATAATAAACTTTTAGGTGTCAAAAGAGAACATACCATTTTTTAAAACTCTGTGCGTCTAATGTAGTTAGGCCAAGCCCTATGTTAAGTTTGGATGCGTTTTTATTGTTTCCACGGTTTTGCAACTCTGAAGGTTAGCCTCCAAGTCAAGCCTTTTTTTTGTCCCTAAGATTTCCAGGTTTTTTTGTGTGTGAAAAATCGGAGAATTTCCCGAGTTTTATCTTACATTGAAACGTAGTCTAAATTCTCTTAGTTTTCAAGCATTTCCAGGTTCTCCGGTGTTTCTCCAGAATCTCCAGGTTCTCCAATGTTACTTAATATTTAATATCATCCGTTTTTTTTTAAACTTCCAATTGAGCATCATGTGGATATTGAACTCTTGTTACATTATTGAGATCGACAAAGCACGTCTTCAACAGAGTGTTTTGCTTGCAGGGAACAGCCACACAAGACTTGGTGAAGACGACACCGGATTAGAAACAGTTTAGTCGCTCTTAAGAAAGGAGATCAATACATTTACCATCGCATGACTGTCCCAGAAAGTCAGAGGCTCCTGGATACTGCCTACAACAAATGGATTAGTCATGAAATATTTATGTTTGTAGGACAAGTTGATACACAGGTCAGCTGAACCCATCACACTGAGTCAACTGACATTCCCCTTAGTGCACAACACGGCTTTGCTCTCTCTTTCTCTTTCTCTCTCTGTCGCTCACAAGTCACTTAACTAGATACAGGATAGGAGTACTGACTGCCTTTCCGACAGCTTCTGGCTTACAATTGCTATCTGCTCGCGTGACAGCTGTACCTAGCTCGGATTTCTCCCGCTCCCCCCAAGCATCAACTTTTCATACGACACTATCTCTGTCACCAGCCATGACCTTACACGGCAAATCTCCAAGGCAATCTGCTGATTAATTTTACAGACTCATACACACCTACAATCATGCACACACACACACACACACACACACACACACACACACACACGCACACACGTACGTTTCTGTTATAGTAGCGTACTATTCACGCTTTTGTGTGGAATTTGTTTGCACCACAAAGGCGTCAAATGGAAACAGGCGTTACCTCTAACATCGTCTGCTGCAACTCCTTTCATTATTCAGTTTTACCTGCAGCGAAGAAGACGTAACGAAGGAAGTAATACAGGCGGAGTAAACGGGAAGTCGTCTCAAACATTAGTTGTGTCTGTGTATAGCACAACAAAGTAATCCAAAACAAAACCCGCCTTGACAATGAGTGGGTGTGGTTTACGTTTATGAAGCATGTGTAATATAATATACCTCTTGTGGTGCTAAATTTGGCTATGCAGTTTGTAGAATATTCACAACAGACGCCATTTGGGGGAAGTAAAGTTTCCTAAAGTAAGTTATTTATGGAATATAGATGGATTAAATGCAAGAGTTCCAAATTTATTCTATTACATGAGAAGTTAAGTTGGTTATTTAAGTAGAATTTGAAGGACAGCCACACAGTCATAGCTTATATTTAGGGAAAGGATTTGTACTTTTAGGGAGTTAGTGTACCCTCTCTCAAATCTACAGTATATATAATACGCTTAGGTTGGGCAAGCAAATTCATCATTATTACGCACTACAATGAAAGAGGGTGTACAATGAAAGAGGGCGAGCGACCGAAAATGTCAAACAAACAGATGTGGCCTATAACAATCTACATATTGCATTAATAAAGCTAGCTCTTAAGAGCCGACTTGGAAGAGTTTCAAAGTTGGTTGAGTAACAATCACTGCATGCACAACCGTTGTTGGGTTTGTTGGGCTTGGTATCAGAACGGAGAAACGTCCTCCATTGAAAATAAACATTTACTTCCATAACACAAATCAGCAGGGGTTCAAAGAGGGAACAGAGATGGGATATTCAGACCACACAATATGGGAAACCGGGGCCCACTACAGTGTTACGCTCAGGTATGTGGGAACCAGCTAGCCGGCGTATGTTACGCCGGGGGTACAGCTAGTTTCTTTAGAAAAGTACTAGCCACATCGTGCGCTTTACCTACTCTGTTGACGTCAATTCAGTCTTCCCAAGCACCAAACGCCATTCCAGAATTTCTGTCGATGGATATTTTAACGTCGTTAGAGGAAGTAAAGTAAAAGCCACGACCGTAGCAAACGACCAACTTCAAGATCATCAAAATGATGGTAATGCTGATGCAAACGATGACGAGAAATGAAACAACAAGCCCAAAATTTCAAACCTCCTTTGTTGTCATACCGAGGGTTGCTCATGCACGTTCCGGGCGCGTGCATACTAAATGGGGTATTCTCTGATGGAAATGGGGTGCTGCGCCTGATTGCCGATATAACTTGATATCCTGTAATTTGTAACTCCCAATCAGGATTGGCCAAACAGGAGAGGAGAGGGAATTTCGTTCGCGGCGTGGTAGTGAAAGGCCGTGCGAGATTGGCCATCACGAGAGCGTTATAGCCCCGTTATAGAATTAAGGTACAAGGATATAATTGATTCGAGTCGCGCCACTGTCTCCCATTTATAGAGTCTCTATGGCCTGCTGAAAGAGTTGGCACCGTTACGACGAGTTTAATGATCCGTCGTGGGCGTAACACCCAACCTTCACGTCGAATTCATAAAAATTTTTAGGACCGGTGTTTGTTTTAAGTTGTTCAGGGGAAAAATCGTTCGATTAAAGCGGAAATCTTCATTCCATCACTTCATATTTATTGTGTGCGCAGCGCATCTAGAGTCCTGCGAGAATTGTATGAGCGGCTACGTCTTCCTGGAGGGGGCGGCTTTAATCGACGATCGCCATTGTTTTTGTAACCTTCTTGGATATCAACAAGGCCCACTGCTACTGAAAACGTACAATCGATTATCTGTGGTCGTTCTGGGGAGAACTTAAGATAGGCTGCGGACACTGTATGTTTCTGGGTTGGAATATGAAAAAAAAAAAAAATGAAAAAAATGTATTTGTTAAAGGTACATTCCTCCCCCGGTTGGCTTTCCTGTATGGCTCAGTTTTGCAACATTAGGTCAGTCATGTATAAATGTTGCAAAGGCATTCATTTTCCTATTTTTTCCCTCGCAAGAATCGGGATTGTGACATTCACTCTAACCTATGTAAATGTCGCAAAAGCTGTATCTATAACAGGATTCTCGAAATTATTGGGAATGTATGTCCTTTTAAGGATTCCCGTTAATTTTTCATCCTGTGAAATCGTGATATCTAACACAAAAGTGTCACACGTTAGGGCACAAAGAGTTCAACGAACGAGATTATGTTCGATGCTAACACCTACCTCTGAATCCAAATCTGAATCCAAATTTAAGTCAGCAGCTAATACTTGTAACACAGTTTAGAAATCATAATAACACAGTCTGCATATGCATAACAACATTGCATTCGTCCAACCTTCACAATGCATTCTGTGTGTATTTTTTTAAATCTCACAGGGAAATACAATATTACAGACTCTCTCAGGCATATATTATTATATTAAAGCTTTTATTATGAACTCCGAAATGTGTATTATAATGCATTAGCTGCTGTATTTTTAAGTTTGTAGGCTAAGGAAAGTGTTGGCACAATTAATAAACATCGAAATATGACCAGTTTATGAACTCCTGCTCGTATTGTTTTTTTTTAAAGTTTTTTTTACAAGCATTTTCCTTTAAACAATGCCCGAGATAATGCTGCCGATTAATAGTCCCGTTGGGTTAAACGAGATACTTGATAATGCATAATTGCTCAATGTTCAAGATTTTCATGTGATGTGTGAGGAGCAAACAATGCGATATTGTAAGTTCTACTTTAAATAAACAGGCCTTTTGCTGTTTGATGTGATATCAAACATGATAATACCATTAATAGTTTAATACTAAATTAAAATCGTAAAAATTGCTTACTTATAATTTATCAAGTTCTTCACATGAGATTCAAAGGAAAATAAGTCAGTATTGCAAACCACACATTAAAATAACATTCCCTGTTAACACTCGCCAAAGTCAAACGCCAAGGTAATATCACAGATTTTCACTTCAGAGATAGAAAGAAAAACCTGAACATTGCCTACTGCTAAATTGCGTTTTTCCTGTAACGCCTTAAATAATTAAAAAAAAAAACAAGTAAGGAAATATTCAGATTGTAAACTGCAGTAGTAGGTGTTTTAAACACTTTAATATCAGAAGAGCAATTGAAAACATTGCGTACTGCATTTTGCGCAATATTAAGAAACGATCCGTAGGATTCCATTTTCGAAACTATTTCTTGTCACTAGATAAAAAGCCACTAGCCACTGTCGTCAAGCCTCGTCAAGCCACTGTTTTTACCTAGTGACAGTTTGATAACGCATTTTTTTCATGCGACATGTTCATTTTACCGCTTTAGATTTTGCCGCTATTCATCCTTTTATAGGAAATAATTAAAAACATTCACATACAAGACAACTTGCTTATATTACTAAAATAAATCAGATAATAGAGCAGTGGCATTTGCCGCCATATTGGCACCAGATTGGCACCGGTATGGGTTTTGGAGGGCATAACTACAAGGTGCACTACACAAAAATGGAGGGGAAAAAAACGGAAGAGCGGATTTCTTAGGCTTAAAATAACGTTGTTTTCTCCAACAACAAAAATCGCGCGTTTTAGGTCTACGAAATCACTCCTCACAGCATCGGCTTCAGTATGACGTCCTTCTGTTTCTCTGCAGTGCCCCTTGCAGCTAACCCATTAAGGCTCCACCATAGAATTATATACAATAATACTACGTCGTGTCACTGCTCTATAGCACGACAACGGCAGTTAGTGGAACGTATGGTACCACAATTAGAAAGTCTCCTTTTCTAGTATAAAACAAAAAGGCCAAAGTAACCATTTTCAAGTGTTCTTTTTGTATTTAGCTGTTTAAAAAGACCTAGTATTTTAACTGATGGCGCTATGGCTAACGGTGGGTGCGCAGCAAACGGTAACAATATTTTAACTGAAAAATATAAATCGCCGTATTCAGCTAGGGTCGATCAAATAACTGCTTTTTAAAAATTTCAAATCGTATTAGTGTGGAAGAGTTGCTATGTGCCCTCCTAATTAGTATCCCAAAAGAAAAAAATTAAAAAAAAATATTATTATACGTGCCCCATCGGGCCTAAAGTTTAACATTTCAATCGATGAGAAAAATCACTAATTCCGCAAAAATGATTTACGACTAGTTTAAAATACAGCTTTTTACATTATTTCATTTTGTACTGTTAGTGACACTGTTAGTGAAATGAAGCCAAAATTAGATACATTTTTTTTCTTCCAGAAAACAATGCGTATTATCGGGCACCAAAAATAAGAAAAAAAAATCATTTTTTTGCCGATTTTGCGTCGTAAACAAAAAACAACGTTTAGGGACAAAATATGTATTTTTTTATTTAATTCTGGCTTCTTTTAGTGGTTTCTGAGAGTACCAAATGAATGTAAAAAACTATATTTTTAAACTAGTTAAAACTTTTTTTCAGAACTAGCGAATTTTCCCAGTGACGTCATAACGTTAAACTTTGGTTCACGATGGGCAACTCTAAATATATTTTAAACATTATTTCTTTCTGGATATTGATTAGGAGATCGAAAACCAACTTTTCCGCACTATTACGATTTGAAATAAAAAAAAAAATTATTTTTTCTTTTATCCACCCCTTCAATCGGTAGGATGGCACTTGCCACAATCACTTCGGTTGACAAAAACGGGGTAAATTTTGTTTTGGTCAGATATCGCTTCTTTTTTGCTTCTGTATTCTGATAGTGTGTGAAACCATTAATGATGTCTTCCTTAAATTTAGTATAGAGCCGTGACACGACGTAGTATTATTGTATATAATTCTATGCTGGAGCCCTAATGGGTTAGCTGCAAGGGGCACTGCGCAGAGAAACAGAAGAGTGATTTCTTAGACCTAAAACGCGCGATTTTTGTTGTTGGAGAAAACAACATTATTTTAAGCCTAAGAAATCCGCTCTTCCGTTGTTTTTTCCTCCATTTTTATGTAGTGCACCTTGTAGTTATGCCCTCCAAAACCCATACTGGTGCCAATATGGCGCAAATGTCACTGCTCTATTAAATACATATTAATAATACCATCATCAAAGAAGATTAAATGGCTTGTTTTGACAATTCAGTTAGGTAACAGCCTCTAAAACGAGTAGTCGACCGTGCAGTGAAGGAATGCCTGCTGGTTACTCATTTGTTAACATTTAATTAGTCGATTGGTAAGTTCACTTCTGTATCGGTTAGTAATTTGATTGGCTTAGCCCGCTAACATTGTCAATACCTGACCGGTCGATTGTATATTCAATTCGTTACGGGAAGATCAGGTTAATTTGTCATGGATATTTGGCTTAATTAGTTTGTTAAGCCAGGGGGGAAATTTACTTGGCTTATTGTTGGTCGCTGAATTAAGTTCCACGGTTCATTGGTCGATTGAATTTATTTATAGCCGCGGAGAAGCGTTGTTACTTTTATGAAATTTTCCAACTGTGGAATTTTAAAGTCGTCATTTTAATGTGCATTGTTCAGGACACGAGCATCTCGATTTTTCACAGTAATGTGCCTTGAAGACAATTTGGGTATATTTGTTGAATTTGTGCATAATTTTAGGTGTCATTCTATGTGTCAAGTTTTATGTCAATTTTTAAGTGTCAAGTTCCTTTCTTTACCTAATAAATTCCCAAAATTGTTCTTAGAACAGGATCGGGGCCGAATTAATGATGATGTTAGATAAATATTTATCTTTTAAAATAGATGTGCCTTGTAACGCGATGGTAACCCGGACCACTGAACTGTGACTGTGGTTGACGCTAATAACCTAGCTGTCTACACGCCATTAAGCCAACCTCCCCCCCCCTACAATTTTTGTTGCTTTTAGAGTTAGATATAAAAATGAAGCATAAAATGTATTGCTAAATTTCAAACAAACCGGGAATGGTACTAAAATTAGTGTTAGAACGCTACGTGGTGTGAGTGCTCGCTACACTAAATTCTAGTGCACACACGTTTTATTTTAGACAATACTATACAGATACTGGTATCTGTTCTGATACCATACTGGTAGGACTATTTAGGAGATGCATGCAGCGTGACAGCATGAAGTTCCGATTAGTGACTTAATTAACACTAGCTGTACCACCGGCGTAACATACACCGGTCTAGCCAGTTCCCGCATACCTGAGTGAAATACGTTACTGGGTAGCATGAAATGAAAAGGGTGCCAAGGCCCCCTCTTCCCATTGTTCGAACTCAACTTGCCCCACATTCTCTCATAATCGGGACAGATTTCCCCCCACGCGCTACCCCCTGGTAACCCCTTTCCCCTCCCGCATCCCCTGCTCCCCCCCCCCAGTTTTCCTCATCGTATGGTCTGAATATCCCCCACCTCATCCATGCTCCCCCTCCCTTTGAACCCCTGTTGTTTTGTTTTTTCAGTGTGGTGAATGTCTTTTCAGTGGAGGACGCCACTGTTATGTTTCTGAATTGACCTTTTCTCCGTTCTGATACCAATCGCGATCAATCCGACAAGATCGTGCATCCAGTGATTGTTACTCAACCAACTTTGAAGACGTTACAGGGTGCTCGCTCTTTTTCTCAAAACTCAAATCATTTATTACGGGAATCGAAAGGTCCGTGACCAAACATCCCATCTAACTTATGGCGAACTTACTATAACACCAGAACACCAGAGCCCATACAGTACCCCGAGATAGCCCGAGACAACAAAACTCTCTTTCTCTTTTTCTTTGCTACCGTGGCAAGAATTAACCTGCTCGCCCTCTTTCTGATTGTTACAGGGCACATCCTTGAAACTATTAAACTCGGCTCTAATAGCCAGCATTATATAAGCAGCATTTCGTTTGTTACTGATTGATACAGACATTGTCGGCCGCTCGCCCTTTTTCATTATAGCGCATGATGATTTTGCGAAGATGATTTTGCTAAGGGCATCCGAAGCGTATTATGTATATATAAATTCTATAATAGAAAAATAAGCCTGCATAACTTTGAATTAAAAAAAAAAATTGGTAACCATTCACTAGTAGCAATAATCTGCAAAACAACATAAAAGATTTGATATCCTTTTATAAACAAAACCATTTAAAGTTGTGATGTCAACATGACAAGTTCCTATACCTA
>JAHWFP010157280.1:24085-42177 GCA_023313725.1 Lithobius niger | reverse complement strand
ACTATCCCGTAAAGAGCATGAAGTAAGGCTGTATCCAAGAGACAAATAAATCTTTCTTGAATCTTTTTTGAAAATTAAATAGTGTAATGATTAGGATTTTAAGGGGTCTTGCTGTCGACGCGCCATTCAGTCCAGACCTGGGCGGTCAGTAATGGTTTCCGGTTTTCTCCATGGGGTGCCGATCGCACTGCCATGTTGCGCCTCTACAGAGCCCTTGTCCGCAGCAAACTAGATTATGCGTGCATGGTGTATGGTTCGGCTAGTGACTCGACTCCCCAGATGTTGGACACTGTGCATCACAGTGGCCTGCGTGTGGCGCCTGGGGCATTTCGAACTTCTCCAGTGGTCAGCCTCTATGCTGAGGCCTCGGAGCCACCTTTGGCCATTCGTCGGCGAAAGCTGGCCATTCAGTATGCTGTGCGTTTACGTGCTGTGGAATCCAGTCCTGCTTGGTCCATGGTTTTCGGGCCTGACTTGCGAGTCGGTAGACGCAGGGTGGGTAAGGGTGATTTCCGCGATAGGCTCCAGCAGTCCTGTCAGGAGATAGCCTTTGAAATGCCCAGCGTCTTGAGGCTTGGGGGGATGCAAGTTGCCCCTTGGCTTGTCCCAAGAGGCATTTTCATTTTCGCTCTGGCGTCCTTCCCGAAGGGCTCCACTCTACCTGCAAGGTACTTACAGGAGTTCCGGCGGCTGTGTTCTCAGTACGCCGGTTATCAGCGGCTGTTTACTGATGGGTCGAAGTCAGACGCTGGCGTGGCTTGTGCTTGTGTTTGTAAGGGAGTGACGGTTGCCCATCGCCTTCCATCAGGCTATTCTGTGTTTTCTGCAGAGCTTTTGGCTCTCGGTTTGGCGGTGGAATGGATCCTTGGCCTTCAGGGCACGCATTTCATTATCTTTAGCGATTCCATGAGTGCCCTGGAGTCCTTGGCGACTTACAATCCTCGGAACCCCTTGACACAACGTGTCCAAGCTTTGCTTTCCCGCTTGCCTGGCCAGCGGAAAACCGTGCTTTTCTGCTGGATCCCGGGCCATGTTGGGATAGGTGGAAATGAGCAAGCGGATTCTGCAGCAAAAGGGGCCCTTTCTGGCCCTCTCGGAAGGGATCTCAGCCTTGTTCCCTCGGACGCTTTTCCAACTCTGCGTCTGAGGTTACACGCTTTTTGGCAAGCCTCGTGGGATGGACAGGACGGCAATAAATTACGAGCTATTAAAGGCACTGTTGAGGAATGGCACTCGGCGTGTCGCCGCAGTCACCGTGAGGAGGTGGTGTTGGCCCGTTTGCGCATTGGTCACACTCGACTTACTCACTGTTTCCTTTTGCGGGGGGTTGACCCTCCTGAATGTTATTGGTGTCGGCGGCCACTTACGGTCTGGCACTTCCTTGTTGATTGTTGCCATCTTGATGGTTTTCGTCGTCGTTTCCATCTTCCGCATGACATTGTGCGTCAATTGGGCGATAAGTCTGCCCTCCTGTCCGGTGTTTTTTAATTTTTGCAGGAGGTACAGATGTATGACAAGATTTAGATTAGGGGTTTGAATAATATCTCTGTAATGTGTGGTGCAGTGGCAACCCGGACCATTGCACTGTGAATGAGGTTGGCGCTAATGACCAAGCTGTCGACGCGCCATTAAGCCTCATCTCCCCCCCCCATTCAGCCTCAAACCCCCCCCCCTACATTTGGGCTATCGATTCAAGCTCGTCCCCCTTGGCCCATTTTGCCTGTTTTCTTTGCCTTTTGGCCTGTTTTCTGTGCCTTTTCGCCTTTTCTTGCCCTTTTGGCAGACAGAATCATGAAGAAAATCCCTAAAAAAAAAGGCCAAAACCTTTAAACAAAGGACTCTTCCAGGTTTCAGGATCCGTAATCCTCATTAGGCATAGAGTAAGGCACATCCCAAAATAAAAATGCCACCCCCCCAAAAAAAAAAAAAATAAAAGTCCTAAAAAAATGTGACGAGCGTCCCACCCCCCCCTTTTTTTTTGGCTGTTCTGCAGGTGCCCTTGGCTTCAATTTATCACGCTATGCATATTAGTTGAATGTCTTACCGCAATATTTTTCGTGTTCCACGTATTTCAAAGTTTCATTACCAAGGCATGAAATTCTAAATGTTCGTCAGCCTTACATGTAGGACGTTACTAAAAACGAAAAAGGTTAGTTTATTTCGATTCTACTCGAAATGACTAAAGCTTATTATACAGCAGGCAAGTCATTAGGTATTGCTTCTATCAAAAGATTGCAACATGTGTAAATCCAGAAAGAATATATATATGTAGCCTAGTAGCGTGGAGTGTAAAAACTTTTTTTGGGAATTCCTCATTAGCGGGGTGTGGAAAAGTCGCTCTTGGACATCAATATCATAAGATAAAAAATTTCATGACTCTGTCTCGAGGTGTCCCAAGCGCCTTCAATTTTAACATTCTACTGCGAAGAGCGGAACGGCAAAAAATGCAAAAAAAATTAATTTAATTTATTTTAATTTAATTTAATTTAATTTAATTTAATTTAATTTAATTTAATTTAATTTAATTTAAATTTAACATTAGCTCATTTTAAACACTTAGAAACCAAGAAAAGTAGGCGTAATTGCAACAACATAACAAAAATTTTCTTCGCAACAGTGTATGCAGTAGTAGTTATGGCCAAAAATTGTCTAAATGGCCTTTTTGGTAACTTTGGCCCATTTTCGAAACTATTACTATTCCCACCGTTTTTAACAAAAATTAAATTCTTCGTAATTACGGCATGCTAACGTAGTTCCTGAGAGGATCGAGTAAGATAATCTTCAGATTAAGATTTTAAAACAGTCAAATCATCATTTTAATTAACCTTTTCCACTGTTCCGCCCATTGCAGTATAATGTTAAACTTGTAGGCCGTTGGAGAACCACAAAACATAACCCCAAAGTGATGAATTTGTGTGTGTGTGACAGTGTCGCCCAAGAGCAGCTTTTCCACACCCTGCCTATGAGGAATTCCACAAAAAAAGGAGTTTATAGTGTCCACGGCCTATCTTGAGTTCGCTGCAGAAGGAACACATATCAGATAATCGATTGTACGTTTTTAGTAGCAGAGTGTCTTGTTGATATCCAAGATGGTTACAAAAACAATGGCGGCCGTCGATTAAAGCCGTCTCCTCCAGGAAGACGTAGCCGCTCATAAAATTCTTGCAGGACTCAAGATACGCCGCGCACACAATACACTCCACCCTAAAAATTATGCAGGCATGTAATTTGTATACCTTATTTTTATTCATCTGGAATACTGTAAAAAAAATAGGGGAACTGCTTGATGTATTGTCTGATTCAGCAACAACCTTGTAGAAAGCATTAACCGTAAATATCAGAAAGCAAGATATTGTGATATTCTATAGTCGAAATTTCTTTACTGCTAATCCCTGTCTGAAGAAAAAGGAAAATTGAAAATAAACCAACAGCGAAAATCATACACTAGAAACAACGTAGTTCAGGAAGCCACCTTTATGCATTTACGTTTCGTCAGAGTGGCATGACCCGGATTCGAACCGGCTACCCAGTTCGCCCCCAGATCACTTGCATAGCGCCTTAATCGCTATGGCCACATCCTTCACTGGCATAAAGATAACTCACTCAAATGGCTCAAATCGGAGTGTATGATTTGTCTTCCCTCTCCATTTCATTGGCCGAGTGAATTTCGGTGGAATGGACCCCTGGTCACGGTTGTGACCTTAATAACGGGTTCAGTGAGTTATCTTTGTGCCAGTGGAGGATGTGGCCATAGCGATTAAGGCGCTATGCAAGTGATCTGGGAGGCGAACTGGGTAGCCGGTTCGAATCCGGGTTATGCAACTCCGACGAAACGTAAGTGCATGAAGGTGGCTTACCGAACTACGTTATTTCTAGTGTATGATTTTCGCTGTTGGCTTATTTTCAATTTTACTTAATATCATTTTCCAGCGATTTATGTCTATTTATTATAAATCCCTGTCTATAAAGGTGACCACCTACTTTTTCACTTCCAGTTCTACCTTAAACAAGCCAAATCACTCCCACCGAATCCTGAATGTTGCACCGTTGTTTAGAGGCCATGCGGAACTATACGGATCAATCTAACTGGAAACACACTCTGCTATGCATACCCGGCTTCAATTTTAAATCGTGGGGGTTACAAATCAAATTTGGAGCCCAACGCAGCTTTGCTCCATGCTTCTAAATTGCTTTATATACAACCCAATTTTTTAAGCTGAGCTTCGATTCAACTCGCGAAGCATGTTGCACGCTCATTAAATATGTATATGCGTGGCTCTCCTGTATGCTTCTAGCGAGATTGTTATTTTGAATAAACCGAAAAGAATAACGAAGAGAATTTCCCCGACGAAAATTTGTTTTCTTTATCGCGTTCAAGATTCGCCCTCTCACCATCAACTGACAGTGATAAGACTTGGGTAGCTTTCGAATGCTACTGTGGCCGTCTTATCACTGAAAATCGATGTATGTTCATTGGCCAAATTTAGCCCTAAATCAGTAAGGGAATAATCTGTAGCGTCACTGGTCGATGTACCGTAATACAAAAGATGACTACAGCGCTATTTGAAATTGACACCGCTGTTTGGCCTAACTCGCTCCAAACGTTACAATTTCGACATGTATGAAATGTTTGTTGCATACACTTCAAGTAAAAAAAAACAGAACCCACAACTACTTCAGATAGCTTCGCTACATCGTTAAGCCTTAAAGCGGATCACGTAACCTAGCAACAATTCGGAGCATCGTTTTGTTATAAAAAATCTACCAACAAATCTTCGTAATAATATTTATTAACAATTCTTAATTAACAATTCATTAACTATATATACATTTAATCATAAATTAATCAGCAATTCATCATTAAATTACAAGTTATGATTAATTCTGCATGATTTACAAACCAGAATAATGAAAAATGACGAGAAATTCTCTGAATACCCACAACTATTCGAAATTACCAACTTTTTCAAACACACGTCTTGATATTACGTATGACAATACTTACGAATATTACCTGCTATACTGTTTCCATGGTATCCAAAAGTTTATGTTCTGAAGAATACATAACCCGAAAATGCATGTCTACATTTTTTCACATAGTTTCACATTAGTGATGAACAAAGAGCCCGAACACACAAAATAGGCAAACGAGGTTAAGTGCACGGTAATTTAAAAGTTCTGCAATTATTTTCCTGCAATTACCGTGAGTAAAGTGAACCTGGGTGAACCAATACAGTGGCTCGAACTCGTAGGATTGGTTGACCACGACACGTGACTTCAAGGTCATGACGGCGCCGGTTATAAAGTACGCTTCCTAGACTAGTAGACCTGCACCGTTTTAAGAACGAACGGGAGAAACCAACTCCGATCCCACATTAGGGTGGGCAGGTAGCAAGCTGGTGAGAAAAAAGGTGTAATAATAATTACATTTACCATGCTGGCTTTCCACCTTCCCTCCCTAATGTTGGCTCAGAGTGTTGGACTCTTCCGTTCGTTCTTATAACGACCCAGCTTTAGTATAAATTGGAAAATTGTACAGAAACGGGAAACCTTTTCCAACGCAAAAAAAAAAAAAAACCAGAACTTAATTCTGTGTAAAATGCTGCCAAGTGATAAACATTAGCGTAAAAAACGGCACTCCTTCCCATAAGAGGCAAGCAAGCAAGTGTTCACCCATGACTGGCGCACCTCGAGAATCTTCAATACAGTTGTTTCTGGTAACTTTCATTGTTTATAAATCTCAAATGATTTCGTTCCTGTCGAAAATTAGCTACTGGGGAAAAAGCTGGCGTAGTTATGACTTGAAAAATTTTACCATTTTGTTTTGAGGATTCGTAAAGTTTCAAGCACACAGGAATTTACGTTACTCAACTTTCAAAGAAAAATATTATTTTCGGTGCCGTGCTCTATTACTGGTAAATCTGATATTAATTCCACAGCTTTAAGCGTTCTTAAGGGAAGGCAAGGAGAAAATACCTGCCAAAGAGTGCAATCCCAAGAATTCAAATTCGCCCAAGCCTAACCCTTCATAAGCCTACATTTCTACTTATTTTATCGCATATCAAAATTGAATCCAAAAAATAACTTTATACCAAAGTGAAATTTCAGCACTGTTCAATACTCTCCGTTTCAACGTCCCTGGGCAAGAAAGAATAGGTTGCGCTTGGAAGGAATTCATAGACGGATAAAATCAGAATTGAAAACCACAAATATTTTTAGAAAAACTTATCGAACTTTAGCTACACAGATACCTAAGTTTTGCATTGAATCGAATTCGGAATTAATCTTTAAATACACTAAAAATAATGCAGTAAAGTAAGTCATTCATTCAGTTACGTACTGTACATTAAGTTCCATGTACAGTGTTAGTTCCAACCATCGAACTGGTTAGCTCTCATCAAACCGAGTCACGCTGTTCATGAAATGTAAGTGAATAGCGACTGATTATTGTATAATAGTTATATCTAGTGCACGATTTTCTATGGTGGCTTATTTATGACTTATTTTTAAATTATTTATCGTTAGAATAAAAGAAAAATAACAAAGCGTTTTCTCTCAATAATAAAATCAATAGTTTGTTGTTAAAGTTACTTATCAAAACTAGTATTCTTTTTTCGGTTGTAACTTCTATAAACGTAGGAAAATAATAGCTTTGACCTAGATTGGAAGTGAAAAAGAAACCAATGTTTTGTTTTGAGACAAGTTACCTGTAGCAACAAAGGATTCAATCCGTGATAGAACACTTAACCGTTATTTTAACGTTGCTTTTTAAAAGTTATTCTTTTCAATTTTTCCTGCAGGGCGTATTACTTCTGTTGAAAATTTACATATCCGCCCCATATGTCAGCCTGGGAACAAAATGAAATGTTGAGGTATAAATTCACATTTTAAAACGGCCGTGAAGTCACGCAATATAGTTGCAGTGAAATAGCACATTTGAAAAAAAAAAAGAGGTGACTTGACATTAGAGCCATATTATTGCAAATCGACCACCTGAATTTTAGGCCTGCATGGTAACCTTTTTCGAAAGTAAGTAAGTAAGTAAGTAAGATGAAATTCATTAGAATAAAACAACAAGTTAAGGAAGTAAAAGTCACATGCAACACGTCAATCCCCCATACACGACACCACTATGCAGGAAGTCGTACCGCAGAACTATGTAGCATCCCAGATCTGTTTCCACATTTTCGTTAAAGGACACGACTTCAGTTCACTTAAGCTGTTTGTTACACATAATAGGATAGGATTATAAGTTGTGGCACATGAGGGTGGAGGCATTATTCTTCTACACATAGAAAAATGTGTAGAAATGTGTGGAAAATGTGTAGAAAATGTGTTTCTATCCCAGTCCCAGAAAGGTGAATGGCCACATTTGGACGAATATATATATCGATATGTATGCATGGTGGACATTCACCAACCCTCGTCCCTTACGATCAGTCCACTCTGTCTTCATTCCACCTTAGACAATGACAGTTCACCAGAATGACATGTACAGCAATAAGTTTGCATTCCTGTCACGCATTATTCAAATGACCGTTGACACGCGTAAATGCCTGTTGCATTCATGGCCTGCATTACCGGAAGCAATATTTCGCCATTTAAAAAAGGCATTAGAAAGACGGAAAGCACGAAGTAAAACATCCTCTTCTTCTGGCTAAAGCGTCGTAAAACTACTCACTTAAATTCAATGGCCATTTGGCCAAGCTATCGGCCAGCCCCCCTCGCAACCAAAGTGTTTGGAACGGGTTCACATGAGTTGTAAAAATCAGATCAATCCCATTACTGCCTCGAAGCAGTTTTCACGCCGCTGGTCGTTTACTTTCCGCTTTCAGGAGGAAAAACCATCGGGTTTAGTGAAGTAAAAGTCTATAAATTTGCATTGGCCGTTAGCCCTAGCTCTCGAACGCCTTATATGCGTACGTGGGGTGAGTTGCAGAGGTTGTCCTAGAGTATGGCCTGCAGCTGAGATAAACTTTTGAAGGGCGTCGAGTTTGAAGCCTTGATCCAACAAATGGGTTCACGGAATGGGAACTTGTGGTCGTTCACGCAGGACTACATGAGAAGGATGATATATACTGTAGGGTAAATTTGCTGGTTCAAATAAGGTTACATAGTAATTTCGAGGATTGTCTTGAACCACACAGGATTAAATCTTACCTAAATGGGATTGCCGACAATGACGAAATGTTTAGCAATAGGGGGAATTGGGTCTGTAGGCAGAGCGTGGGAACTCGATCCAGTTGACCTCTGAAACTATTAAAGATGCTTTATCCTCGGTTACCCACAGGCTATCCCCGTTTCTCTATAGAGGCTGTATTGGATCTTTCTCAACATTGGTCTCTATACAACACCGATCCATAGGCTATATAGGTAATTCGCTATATAGAATACGATTGTAGGCATTTCTTACTGGCCTAATATGGTCATTCATTCTTAGGTAAATGGGGTTGTGCCTTCAACTCTTTCGTCACGCCACTTTCTCTCCCTCTCGTTTATGTAGAAACAACTTGGGAAGGAATTTGGAGGGGTTGCCCCTTTCATTGTTAATATCATGGGATGGAAATCTTACAAATCACGAACATCTTAGTAAAGTTGGTAATCCTTGGTAATCCATCATGGCATACATGTTTCAACGTCTATGATGACTAAAAGGGGGACTACCTCTGTGACAGGGTTATAGGCCTAACCAAAATGGCGTCGGTAGGCCTAATTTTCGTTTAAGTGAAGGCTCCACACGTCTTATCACTTCAGTGCAGTAACACAAAAAAGGCAATCAAAAAAAGTAAAAGAAAAAAGTCGACAGAGGGAGCAGTGACGTAAGAAGGGTGAGCGCCGATAACAATACATCGGAAGAGCTAGCTGAAAAAGACGTCACAATCAGGTATGATCAACAATGAAGACAAGTCGCTTAGGAATAATGTATCAGGGGCAAGACTCAATATGACTACAATACGATTAATTGGGGGGGGGGGGATTGGATTGTTCAGGTCCAACAGTTATTATAGCTGTTGATTGCAAGCGATTTGTCGGGTCAAGCACTGGGTTTGAATAATTTTGAAGACACAAAAAAAGGAAATTACAGCGGGCACTTGGACCCACGGACGGGCGTGTTGGCGTTTTAAAAGGAAAACTACACAATCTGACCCTTAGGGTTTGTAAATTCGTCCATACAGGGCTGCGAATTTTCCTCACAGTAATGTTGAAGCATTCGAACCGTTCGAGTGTACATTACTGTGTCTACAGGTGATAGCAGATCATCTGTGAAACTGACCGTGAGAAAAGTAGGTTTAATTATATCGAGAAGAATTTTTATTAGCACCATTCAAAACAAGCGCCACCCTGCATTCAGTAGTTTTAAATGTTAGACGCCTGATTTTCGAAAGCCTACATTGTCTCATTAGCAATATGAAGCATCCAGGAATGAAAACTTTTTATACTTTAATAAAACGTCACTCAGCCGTGCAACCAACCGCATAGATCCCTCTAACGTGTGGTGCAGTGGCAACCAGGACCACTGCACCGTGACTGAGGTTGGCGCTAATGACGTAGCTGTTGCTGCGCCATTAAGCATCAAGTCTCCCCCCCCCCCAAACCCGTACTTGGCTATTGAATAGGACATCAAGGATGTCTTCTTTTGATCTGCTAGTGTTCATATACAGCCTTAGCTTAACATTAAACTTAACTTGTTTTCAAAATATATGATTTCTTGGAACCAAGTTTCTTGAATTTTTTTGGGGGAAGAGTGGGGGTGGGGGGAATGTTGATTCTGTCCCAGGAGTTATAACAATAATAATAATAATATTAATAATAATAGGTTAGACCAACCCCAAATGGGTGATCGGGAAAATGAAAGGGTAAAAGAACCGCTGACACCAGCAACGAAAAAAAAAGAGGAAAAACATGTCAAAAGCACCCTGTAGAACCAAACCAAACGAAGCTAATAAGTTCGCAGCAACAAACCAGAGAAATCGGATTTTTTTCAAAAGCCGTTTAAATCCAGCAACCGTGGTAGCAGAGACCGTTTCCTCCGAGAGAGAATTCCATGCTGGGACAACCGGAAGTCCAAAAAACATGGCGTCTGCATTATTATTAGGGAGGGGTTGATCAAATAAATTTGTTGCTGATTTTTTTATCAGTGGAGTGGGGGACAAAGGCTTTGCATCTTTTTTATTTATCGGTAGCAGGATTTGAGGGGTGGGATTGGAGAAGTACCTTTGATTGGTTGAGGGCTTAGTTGCTTCTGCCATCGGGTTTTCCTTAGGTATGTTTGCTTTTGCTGGTTTGACCTATCTGCACTATGATTTAAAACGTTTTAATTAATTGTTACAAACTTACTTGCCTTCTGAAAGGGTGGTAAATTGGTAATAGGCACTGTACTATTACTGGCACTAAATGAACTAGCTGTCGATGTGCCATAAAGCCTCAATCCTTCATCCTGAATTCAAAGTTCTAACTCAAATATTCAATTACTGTTTGACCGTTCAGATTTCAATAAAGATTTAAAAAGTGAAATTTCTTTCTTACAGCAAAAATAAGTTCTAATATGAAACCTCATCCCCCCCCCCCATAGGAAAAACTGTTTTACCATTAAACATTGCTCGTATAAACTATTATCGCTTGACTTTTAAACTAATTTGTTAAACTAACGAATTAACTTGTGTGTAAGTTATTGGTTTGTTTGCTGAGAACAGTGATTTACATGAAGCTGCTTGATTACAATTATTCATGAAAACTATTTAAATCAATTATTTTGTGGTTGATGGGTAAGTAAAGATCTTGTCATCTCCTGCATGGTGATAAAAACGACAAGTACACGGGAAGCACAAATTTAATTTCGTGGTCTAGTAATTATGGTCTTGGTCACGATTTACTGCTATAAAAACTGTAAAAAATACACACACAATATGACGCAGTTCAATGCTGGTCCGTCTTATTGGACTGACCTAATATGGCAGACCAGCCCTGAGTTGCATCAGACTGTGTGTGTGTGTGTGTTTTTTTATAATGTTTTTATGGTAGTAAATTCGAATCAAGGACTTGTTTCCAGTGTACTTGTGGTTTTTAATCACTACGGTATTCAGGAAGTGACTTGATTTTTACTCATGAAACTAATCACAGAAAAAATTACTAGGAAGCTAGAAAAGTAAACAAGAAATACGTCCGCCTTTCCACAGCAACATTAGTAGCCATTCGCTTAAATTTTCGATGTTTACAAGAAGCAACCAATGTGTGATTATGAGTGTTACCATATACTGATGTATCATAATTTAACAAAAAAATTATTGTTTCGAAATTTAGAGTTTTAGTAATTCCGATAAGACAAGAAAATAAAAAGTGCAAAGGTATAGGAAGCCAAAGACTAAACTTTAGAAAATTTACGGAAAATGTCAGCATCAAAATTAATATAGGCTACTAATACTTAACTGACACTTAACCAGCCTGTTTGTTAACAATGACGATTCAAAAACATAAAAAGTGGGTAGTTCAGGTTTAGTAGACCCGATGAATTTTTCGAGGTGATGTTTAGTATGTAGCGTTAATATCAAAACGCTGTATTGTAGTTTCCTATACGTAACTTGTGACATATAGTTTTTCTGCAAGGGGTATTCTTAACCTTGACACTGAACCAATATTGGTATGCTAAAATTAAAACCAGAAATCTTCGTTAGGCCTACAACATAAAACAAAGCAGATTGAGTTAAGGCAATGATGGAAAATTTTCTAAACCGTCTCGGCTAGAACAAAATCATGACAAGCAGATACAGTCACATGGAGACAGTTTCCGCTCTAAGTACAGTACACTTCGCTATGTGATATTCAAAACCATGTTTTCTTACATATTTATTCATGATCGTAGCATAAACAGGGTGGTATATAGAAGCTTAAGAAGAAAAACCCTGACTTTTCCAGGTTTTCCAGATCAATACTGATATTTTTTCCCTGATTTTTCTTTTGCAGTGGAAGGCAGGTGCATGAGAAGAGTAAAGAAATATTTTTCGCATTTCACTCAATTGCAATAACTTTACCGCATGGCTTTGCTAAATCAAAACTCGTGCAGACCTAATCAGCAATGGTTAAGTGGGAGTGAGAACGCCGCGACTAATAACCCGTAATGCCCGTCAAACTTAGGCTTAAGGAGTTGTTGACTTCTCAGAAATGCAATAAATAGTTTGGGAAAATCAGGGAATTTGTTAAACATATAACTCAAAGTCAGGAAATTTGACATTTTCTGGAAAGTGCTTTTCCTATACAAAGAATAACTAATATGTGTTTCATTGTTTTTTATTATAAAACCTTCACTTTGTTCCATTAAAAGATTATGGTTTTAATGGAACAAAGTGAAGGTTTTACAATAAAAAAAATGAAACACATATTAGTTATTCTTTGTATACAAAAAGACCTATCCAGAAAATGTTAAATTTCCTGACTTTGAGTTATATGTTTAACAAGTTCCCTGATTTTCCCCTGACTTTCCCAGACTTGATGAATTTCCTGAATTTTCCCGGTTTTCCAGATAGAACGCGGCTCTGATAAAGACAAGGTACACACCTATAAAAGGAAGTCTCTCACTCACTCAACTTCGGTCTCTCTCTCTCTTACCATACCTACCGACTTTGCTCCATGCTTGTCGCAACCGTAATAAATCGTGTATTGTGCCTTATGAGTTAAATTCATAGTAGGAGCTGGTGTGCCTTAATATTCGTCGGCGGTAAGACTTGGGGGATTAAAAGAGCTTTAGAAGCTGCAGCTAATGATCAGTCATTTTACATACTTGCTTTGGAACGAAAGAACGAAGGAAAGGAACGGAGGAAGGAAGGAAGGAAAGAGTGACGGAAAAGGGAAAAGTAATGACGATAATGCGTTGCTGTTCCAGGAGCGAAAATTCTATTTTCGAGTCAGGTTTTCGAGGTTTAAGCTAGGACAGGATCACGAGCGAACGGACGGACGGACGGACGAACTGACGCTCTAACAAATGGCCTGGCACTTGAGCTCCAGAGGGATTCATTTCTTCGCCCACACAATTACAATTAATAATCCGCTTTCTTTAATGAGCCTGTTGCAGTTGCAGCGCCGCCATATTTCACGCTGTCTGTCATCTTTAGTGTAATAGTGTGATGAGGAAACTGCTAGAGATGCATACAAAATCGATATTGGCAGCAAGCGCCCTCTTGTGCTTCTTCCATTCCCTCTTCCTTCCTCTCCTTGTATGCTTCCAAAACTCGACGCAGCTCGGAAAGGGAGGCAGGGGCCGTGGTTTCCATTCGCTGCAGCCATGGATGATAATGCCCAAGTAATAACATTACGTCCAAGTCGTGAAAGCAACCCGTCCTCAAACTTGTCTCCTGGACCTAAAAGTAAAACTTTTGCAAAAGGGCCATCCGTGCCTGGTCCAGCTCCTCCGCCGCACCAGCTGATACTAAAGATTGATAATTTAAAAATTGGATGGAAAATATATATATATGTAGCAAACCAGCCATCCGTTAAGGGTGAAGAGAATTAAAATAAGAAGATCATGACTGTAATGTAGTGTGTGGGTTCCAACCTCGCACGACGTGCATTTTTTAAGGGTTGGATGATTAAAGTGTCTTTTGTTTAAAAGTCATAAATCAAGGTCTTTGTAAGGCAGTTAGCTGTAAAAGAAGGAAATTAACGTTTATGAGAGTCGAATGTGTTCATAGCAGATTCAAACAGGACCCAGTTTCATACCAAAGGTAATGGCAATATCGTTGAATCACTACACAAATCTTTAGACACTGTGGTAATCAAACTATATCTTCAAGCCAGCATGCTCTTGAAATATTGGACCTAAGCTACTTTAGCTATTTCTTGTACGTCGAATAAACCTTCTTTCATTTGTAGACCATGTGTCTCTACACGAATATAATTAATTTTCCATTGAGGATTGCAAGTATTGTCCTACACTTAGGGATCCGACCGCTGTGCTTACTGATGTTTCGTCATCTGGTTCATGGGATATCTAGTTCTATTACTAATCCGTACAATCATTTCACAGGCGATAGGCTAATACAACATACGTGAGTCCTAATCCAAATTCAGTTCAGTTATGTCAACTATACTGCCCTGACGGCTGTACTAGCTTGTTCTTTATGAACAGCACACCGTAAGTAGGTTGTAACTATAATTGTCTGGATGATCATGATTCTGCATTTTCCACAAATACCCAGTTTGTGGTGAAATTAGTGTATTAATGACTGTATTTATAACGCATATGATTCGATTTAAATTTGTGTAGAGCAGCAAGGACTTTTGTGTGCCGCTCAAAATACAGTGCAGACGGAAGCTGGGGTACACAGGGCAAAAATCCAGCGTCATCGGATAGGTGCTGTGCAGTATATTGATGATATATATGGATGATGTATTTATATATACTTAAACGATCCAATTCATTTGTGAATCTTTCAAAATGGTTTCTGTCTCTTGTCTCCATCTCTTGAATTGGCTTGCGACTGAGCATGAGCAGTACGGCGCTCTAAATTTCCTCTTGCTCATCGTGGCATGATGTTACGTGTTTGATAGACTTGTTGGTCAAATACGTGGCTCAGAACTTTGTTCGCATTGCAAAGACAGAACACCACAATCATTACAAAACAATAGACAAACACGAGCAAACCCTTTAACCATTGTTCTAACAGACCAGTATATATATATATATATATATATATATGTATGTATGGAGCTACATTATTATATTGTGTGAGAATGAAGCTGGGCGATTCCCATGTTATTTATATGGCAGATTGTGAGTTTGTCTTCGGTTATAGTTCCTTCATGGCTTGTCCGATGTTAGATTTTCTTGGTTTAAAAGTCTCCCCTCACATCCCTATCATCGTGCAACGTTTCACCCAGATCGGCCAAGTGGTCTTGGGGGGGGGGGAGGGGGTTTGATCACAAAGAAAGCACTTTTCGGGTGAGAAATGAGCTTCGCTCCAATAAAAACTCAACTGATATACATTACATATACTGTATACATTTTGCCTTATATTTTTTATATATTGTAAGACCCAGTGATAGAATGGCACGTGATGTGTTGGAGACGAATGTTACAAAAGTAAAACACACAAATTAACTAGAGGAGTTGCTGAGTGTTATTTCACATTCTGCATCAGTCTTCGATTTGGGCACAAATAAAAACAAACGTTTGTGGCTGTTGCTCTGCCCTACCTTCTTCCACGCTGTCCCTTCGTCTCCCCCACCCCCTCAACCACCCCCAACTTCTTCCACCATCCCCCTTGTCAACGAACAAAAGCGAAGACACTTTCAGTCTGCACCAGCTGCTGTTCGGAACTGTTGCGAAACTACTTCTATGAACGCGTTAACAGAAAAAGGAACAAAAAGGAAACATGAATTAATTTCTTTTCTTTGCTCGCTGCGTCTGTGCGTCATTGCTTCAAGTGGAACAATTAGAAAGCATTGCGTAAACTCGATGTACACGTGTTGTATAATGCAACAGTAAGGGTGCATTAAATATACTGAAATATCGTTTGCTATAAGTAGTTACGAGTTACCGATCGCAAAAACATCGTTGCCATAGTACGAATATTAACAAAATTGTGTCGCTCATAATAGTGTTTAGCAAAAACGTGTTTGGGTATCTATTCTTTACAATGAGAAAAAGAAATATTGTTTCTGTAGACTGTTTACTTGCGCTCCATTTTGTATTTTCAGACTAGCTTCTTCAAGACTAGACTGTGTTGCAAAATGCAATCTTAGACTGGGATTACATTTATCATTTTGATAGCGGAGGATTCTGTCTCTACTTACTGTTTGTTGTGCTCTACAACAACGGGCCTCAAACGATTGGTGCATATTATGTGTGCCTCCTGCAAAAATTAAAAAAAAACCCATGATACGCTAAGTCTCGCAGAAGATGAAAATGGCGACATCTCAGTAAAGTGTGGTACAGTGGCAACACGGACCACTGCACTGTGTCTGAGGTTGGTGCATAAAAGTAGCTGTCGACGTGCCATAAAGCCTTAGGATCGCTTCACACGTCGCCACTCAGTGGCGAGAAGCGAGAAGCGAGAAGCGCCACTCGTAGCCGAGCACAGAAGAGAGTAGGGGTCTTCACACGTGTGGCGCCACAGAATCGCTAGGTGCCACAGAAGATCAAAGTCCCGTTGCCGAAGAAGCGCCACTGAGGGGGATACGTGTGTAGGGACCCTTAATTTCCCACACTCTGCACGTCTTAGAGTTGGGGATGAGGCAAATATTAATGATGCAAACCCAATGCTTGAAGGCGCGAAATTTGGAGGACTTATATGGGCAGAAAAATGCTATACCGGGAACAGCAAACGATGCATAGATTACACGCCAGGGCTGGGTAAGGTGGGTGGAGGGCGATCGCCCAGTGGGTCAGCAATTTTTTTTATTTGTTCATTGCAATGCTCATGTGTTTAATCTTGTAATGACCGATTCAACTAAATACAGCAAAGGGGAGGCAGGGGGGGTGGGGGTGCTTAAGTTTATGGAAAAACTGATTCGGTGAGCCAAAATGTTAATTTGGTGGGCCAAAATCTAAAGAGCTTGGTCATAAGAATTGAGCCAGTCCGGGTCTGATAGATTATATATATTGCAATCAAATACGTAAAAGATTTGATTTATAAACATTATGTACTGCCAGAGAGCCGGTCAATCGAGAAGAAAAAAAAAGCCAACCAAAAATTTACCTATGCAAAAAAAAAAAAAAGGTTTGTTTGATTTAGCCCCCTCCCCACAGTTTTGTTTTATAATGTTACTAGAGTTTCTTTTGCCTAAAAAAAAAAAAAAAAATTGTTATATCACATTTGATATCAGCTTATATCTGAAAATCGGCTTTCGTTTCGGCAAGTTTTAAAACGCGTTAAATTTGAGCGCAGATATGACTGTACTGCACGGACAGACAGTCTCCTTCAAACTGCAGAGTTTGTGGTTAGTTGGGACTGCCAGTGGTTTGTTGCCGTCGCATTTGTGTATTCAACACATCGACGATGACGACGTACGGCTTTCCGGAGCGTATCAAGCGCATAAATCCAAAACGCCAGCCATGCAGCATCCCGACCTGCCTGCCTGCCTGCCTTCAGGAATACCCCAGCGATGCATTATCGTAAAATCTATAAAGTGCTTCTTGGATGTGTGTTTTATTGCTACAATGAGAACAATAACCGGAGCACTATCTGACTTGTCCTCTGACTTCACTCTCGAACAATTTTGAGGCGAAAGTAATTACCACTTCTTCTTATCGCTTCTTTTTCCCCACGAATTTTCTCGACTCATAGCGAGGCGACGACGACGGAAAATGGAGGGCTAAAAGAGAGGACATTTTATTCCCTCGTGTCTAGGCAAGCTAAAATAGGTGTAAGTAATCAGTTCTTCAAATCAACACCTCCTAAATTCGCCCATTACCAAATCGTCGGACCAAATCGACGTCATTTGGATAATGGTATCGCAATTACCGGAATGGCAAAGCGTTTTATGGAAAAAGAAACTCTAAAATAAATGTTATTTGACGATTTCCTTATCATTACTAACTTTTATGTTACCTGATTTAGTTGGTTAGTACGACACTGTCTTATCTTTGCTGTGGTTAATTAGTAGTCAGGCAGACTGTGTTTCAGTGTTGCTGTAATTTTACGTTGAATTTTATGCTTAGTTTTTTTTTTTACATGTCAGCTTCTATTCCACGAACTAAACACCTGCATTGGAATATCTGCATTGCCGTAGTAGGAAGGGTATGACTATAAAATTGCATTACAACAACAACAAAAATATACAAATGCTAAATCTCAAAAGATGAAAGTTAAGACCTGAATGGGTTAAGGCTTTCGATCAAATACGTTTTATTTTATGTGACGCATAAATCAAATGCATTTGCTTACAACACCGTCGTTTCGTGTTGTTGAAGACGTCGTGCCGTCGCAGTAACAAGACTTCCCGTTGGAGAGGTGCATCTTTCAGTTATCAACATTTGGATGATTATGACAACTATAATGGTCTGGTGTTTTTTTTTTTTGCCTGTGACACTTTCGTTTAATGTGGATGATAACGTGACTTCATATTGGAAATTCCCTTCCGATGGAAAGGCGCATGTT
>JAHWFP010157280.1:8231-19609 GCA_023313725.1 Lithobius niger | reverse complement strand
GTCTACGACATTTAGCTGCGTGGTATAGTTAAATTTGTTAACGTTATTCCTCACCCTTTGTTTTTATTTCTGTATAATTTTCCCTATAGTATTAATCAAATGCAATACAGACGAACGTCAAGACAGAAAAACACGATCGCAGAAAGAAATTTTCACGATTACGTAAACTTCACAGGCAACGCATTTAAAACGCCCAAAAATAACGTGAATGTCTTCGAATGTTCAAATTCCATAAAAATCACGAAAATAGAATATTTTCCTTTTGCTGCCAACTTTGTTCTTTTCAATTTCGGTTTGTTTTATTCTTACAAGAGACTTTTTTTCTTTTTTTTTACTTCTGGAACTTGAAATATTTATTCCCACCAAGTTTCAAAGACGCAGGTTTTTATTGTTTCATCTCATAATTTGACAAGATGTCGAACGCTTTTACAGAAAATCAATACTCGTATAGCTATATTCATTTCCCTGCCCTCATTCCTTATTTATGCCGGTTCCACAATGCACTTTTCTTTTGGGGGGAAAGATGGAGCGAACAAACTTGCTGTCGGTGGTAAGGTGGTCTCCCCCCTTCGGAAAAAAAAAAGAAGGAAGGAAAAAAGAGGGAGAGAAAGTAGAAAAAAAAAGAAGAAAAGGACCCTCTCCGAAAACCCAGAGTTCAGAGGCGCCAATATACGGAGAGCCTTGCAACCATCGACCTCACCTGTCCATTTAGGGAGGCAGGTTGATGGTGGCAAGGTAACCCTCCCTGATTCCTTCCCCTACCTAGATGCCATTGTGGCGTGTCGAGTCTCACTGCCATCCTTCTTACCCCCTCTTCTACCACAGCCTCCCCCCCCCTGCTTCATCCCGTCCCCCCCCCTCCCCATCGTCCCAACGACGTCGGTGTTGGTCTCCCCGAGGAAAACCTTAGGTGGAGTGGTGCGAAGAAACTGAGCGAGATAACCTGAGGGCAAGAAACAAACCCGAATGTGAAATCAATAGTACCTTATTCAAAGAGAGGTACGGCAAATGAAGGCTAAGCCAGCCAAGACAAGCCGAACCTGAGCTGAGCTGTGCCGTGACATGTCGGTGCTGCACCGTGCTGTACCGTGATACTCCTGGAAAAGCGGGAGTATATGGATGGTTGGGCACACAGGGGGGTACGGAAGACGACAGTATCTCTTAAGAACAGTACGGACAAATGAAGGAAGAGCACAACGGTCGACAAGCAGGCACGCACGTAGGAGCCGAAAAGAGGGTGGGAGTCAGACGGTGGGAGTCAGATGGTTGGACTCCCAAAGGAATCTACGCTCAGAGGAGTCAAGATTATTTACCCAAACTATGCATGCACGGTTGTCTTTGTCGTCGTCGACGGCAGCATCGGAGCCCAGGTTGACACAGAGGAACCAACGCGAGACACAAAGTCGAAAGCGAAACTAGAGTATTCATGAGCATAGAGATTACACAAACCTCTTTCGTTGTCTGCTATAGCTTCGTTCGTTCGTTCGTTCGTTCGTTCGTCCTCCCCGGGATTTTTTCCCCGAGACCCGAGTTCAAGACTGCCGGTCGCGAGCGTGGCATGCAGAATGGTTGATGTCTGGTAGTATGAAATTTATTAATCGTGAAATAAAACCATGAAATTTTCAAAGAAGATGACTGGTGCATTTTTCATCGCTCGCTTCCTTCTTCCTCCGCCAACCAACATCTCGGCTTCGTTGTCGTTTCTTCGTCCTGTCTTTCTTTCGCAGCTTTCGTTTCTCTTCTTTCGTTCTTTCTTTCTTCCATATGCAGACGTTCACTTGCGTGTGATGAATAAAAGAGGAGCCTCCTCCACGTGCGGTGTGTGTGTGTGTGTGTGGGGGGGGGGGGGGGGGATTAAAATCGATGAATCGAATTATTCCGATAATGCTAAGGTGCCCCTGATTCTTGCGCCCAGAAGGTCAAAGGAAATCAGATTGCAAAGTGAAATTTAAAACTTTTATGAACCAATTTTTGAGCCGCAGTGGTTATTAAATGAATAAATAACGTGTGTTTTAAAACTAAATGCGCCTGGGAGGTTATAGGGTATATATATATAAGTGGCCGCCTTTGAGCATATTGCTAATGTCACTTTGAATAAATTCCTACGACGCTCACGTTTTCATGGAATACCAATAACCGGACGAACAAACAGAATAATTTATTCCTACTCAATTTTTTGAACGTCCAAGCAGAAACATGAATGAAGAACCTCCCTCTATTACGAAACTCGTGATGCTGATCGACTTTAAAATAAGTATGCATTTATAAAACAAATAAATCAATTTACAAATTTTTACTTCATATAGCAAGGAAATTATTGTATTGGAACGGGAAATAGTACATTTTCGTATTTACGCAACCACAAATGAACAAAATGACTGTTTTCTGCTTGGTATATTTAACCACAGTCTCATGGGGGGGGTCTGTTCACCAGATTCGTGCAACATGTAAATAATGTGTCTTAGTCTGCCCATTTAGACTTTTCACCCGTTTACCGATGAGGAACTAACTATAAATCGTTGGCATGCAGTTGGAAGTATGTTTATGTTTATAAAGTACATGAGGGCACGATCGACATGAGGTTTCCTGACATGTTGCAGTCCTCAAGCTTTGTTTTTATGTTTACGCGCTTTTCTTAATGCAAAAATGGACTATATGATCCCGTTCCAGAACAGGATTAACACGCATGTAGCAGACATTGTGGCGTTGTCTCTCCCCCCCTCCCCACCCCCAAACAAACCCCAAATATAGTTCTTATCATAGATCTGCACAGCTTGCAAAAATTTAAAAACTCCGGGACAGGAGGACAAAGTCAACGCTCAATTGATTATCGTGGAAGATGGAAACGGCGACGAACACCATCAAGATGCATATCACAAGCACACGGTGTAGCGTAAGTGGCCAGTGACTATGACGTCATTTAGAAGGGGATTCCCTTCTCAAAAGCAAACAATGTGTTAGGTCGGTGTGAACAACACGTAAGCAGGCCAACAGTATAGGCTACACCACTTCACTCTGGCGACAAGATGAGCTCCAAACCCGAGCAGCGGCTTTTACAGCTCGCAGCGTACTTCTGTCTTGTCTGTGCTACAAGGCTTGCCAAGCAACGTGCAACCTCATGAGAAGATTTGGAAAGGCGTCCGAAGGACAAGGCTGAGATCTCTTTCGATATCCTTTTTTGGTGAACCGGCTGTACTCGCGTGTAATGGCGGAGCAAAAGCAGCAGTATGGTAAGAATGGTGCACTGGTTTAGAGAGATTTGTTGAGGCTTTAAGTTGTGCTCTATTTTTATCCCTATATCCCGTGACGAAAAGGTGAAAGTTCATGGTAGGGATGTACCGAATATTCGGTAATTATTTGGTACTCGGCCAATTTACAAGGTTTTTTTTAAATTAATTTTGACGAGCCCTTTGTTAGCCGAAGCAATTAATGCATGTATGGCTGAACCGGCTCAATTTTGAACATTACCATTTAGAGAAGAAGAAATCTGGTAAAGGGAGATGCCAGCCCGGGGATTCGATCCGGGAAAACTCCGATCAACGTCGGGGCCGAAAGATTGTCCAGAATTAGCCAGAATACATCCCATAGCCACTGAAAGAACATGGTAGCCTCTCACGCTACCCTGGCCGGCAGTCCTGGCGGGGACTTTGCCTAGGTTCCCTTTCCAGGGGTTCGACCAGATCCGCAAACCTCCAGCAACCAGGCTGAGCTCGCTCACCGCTCAGCCACGATGACCACACAGTATTTGGTACATTTGGTGTATTCGGCCGAATAATGATTGTGGCCGAATAACGATATTCGGTATTCGGCCGAATATTTTTAGTATATATTTATGCAATTGTGTTAATGTAAGAATGTTTAGCTAAACATTTAGTTAATTGGTTTGTGAGGAGTTGTCTTCTAACATTCATAAAGGGTGGGAAAATGATCAAATATGTTTGATTTACAGGTATTCAGCAGAGCATTCGGTTAAGTATTCGGCCGAATAATTCCGTATTCTGCCTATACAGCCATTATTCGGCATAGGACCGAATAATTCGGTATTCAGTCGAATGTGTAAATTGTTTGGTGCCGATATTTGGTGTTCGGAATGCTGCAGTTTAACTATTCGGTTGTATATTCGGTATTCGGCAAATATTGCATTCAGTGTATCCCTATAGTTCATGGCAAATCATGGTGTACAGAGTGTTAAAATTTCTACGAATTTGTTAGCGATGTCATTCGCGAATAATACTGCGTCTCATCGTCCATTTCAAATATTCTGAAATGGTGCACGATCTTTCCTTCCATGGTTTGAAACCGACAACACAGTACGACCCAGAACTTTAGTTTTGCTGCTTTCCTCAACCATACGGAGAGTCCGGATATCGTCCATCATGCCGCTGAACGCTATCGCTTGCTGTCTGTCATTTCTTTCAGCATGGGCGGAAGTCGTTGGCTGAAATCACGTGTTCAGCGAAAACAAATGGACTTGACCGTCGTTTCGAAAAGGCTCGAGTCTACGACCTTTGGCAAATTCACCATTTGAACAGCCGAGAGCAGTGTTTGGGAGCAGCTTTGATATCTCCGTGGGTGGGATAGCCACGCCAAGCGTAAGAGTCAACTCTCATTTAGCAAAAAGACGTTTGCAATATTGGTCAGTAAATATTGGTACTCCGTAATAAAGCAGCAATGGCTATTTTTGGCTACAAGGAGGAGAAATATTGATTCTGTATTTTTGTAAAAAAAAAAAAAGTAGTCTAAAAAATGTTAGCGAAGAAGTTATCACGTAACGTGACCTATTTTTGATGAGAATGTTTCCATTGATTCGCCGGTACGTGTTAGCTTCATCAATATTGCAAACTGTTAAATGGCTTCGACTGTTAAATTTCGTACGCTGCCTATGCGGTGGTTTTTTTTTGTACCATTTATTTTTAACAAGCAAGTTTAAGAACGGACATAATTGAATATTTTCGTGACGCAATCGTATTTACAAACCATTAAAACTGAACAAGCACTGGCCTTGTCAAGCTGACATCATTTGAAGGGTTTTATAATAATTGATGTGTTCCATTTTCCCCCCAGCATACCTCTAATAGTTTAGGATGCATGTGGAAGCATAACAGATTTATAACTGCGAACAAAATGGTCAATAAATAAATTTGGTGAAAAAACAAAAAGATTGCTAACTTGAATAGAAAACTATAGAAACTCGACCAAGCGGGCAGCAAAACAAATTAATTCTTGGTTATACCTTTTTCCCGTCTTGTCTGACCTACAAAAAAAGTTTTTTTTTCTCTTTTTACTGTTTCTTCTTACTTAGTGCACGATCATTCGGAGTAAGCAAGTTAAAAAACGGTCTGTAAACTTCACTTTTGCTTCTCCCAGGTTAAGATATCATGCATGCTATAATGATTACCTCGCTTCGCTCGCTACTACACGGAGCATATACATACCAGTGCGGTATTATTTTGGTTGTGTACGTCAAATGCTGGGTTTTCTTGTTTACACTGGAGTACGTTTCTAAAATTATTTTGTAAACTGTTTTTATTTGCTGGTTCACGAATGCATTTCTGCATTATTCTTAACTTTATTTGTAGTATGGTTAGTAAATATGTGCACATAATTTAACTCCTGAACACAAAACTACGATCTGATTAACTAGTTAGTTGCTGCAGTGTTGAGTTGAGTTGATCTGTGTTTATTTCAGGACATTTTACAAGGAAATAATTGGCAAAAGCCGAACCTGACGCTACAAGAGCAAATGTCCGCGTGGGTAAGGATCGTACAAAAAAAAAAAAAAACCGAAACATTTTAAACATTTTAATAAATAATGTGGAAAACTGAATTTCAAAAATCAAACAAAGCATGATTACGAACAAATTAATAAGAAAAAATCTGATCCTTTTTCTGTATTAAAATGTTTCCCCTATAGTCAACAGCAAGTGCCTGACTTTTTCCTTTAGTTTTATAATAATTGATAATTAATTTATTGTTGCGTTGGTTTGCTGCCTGTACATAATTCGGGATCTTGTAGATGCGAGAAAGAATGGAGAACATCTTCAGTTTGAAGGGAAGCTGTATAAAAAAAAAACACTAAAAAAGAAAAAAAATGAAAAACTAAAAGAAGCGGCTGAATTTCTCCACTCAAGTAAATAGGACAACAATTTTAGTGACAAAAAGAAGTTTAATACCGTTAATTTTCAGCCGGCCTCTAATTGTAGCCGGGTGTTTTGTCAATCACGAATCAGTAGTAGCTGGTCTCTAATTGTAGCTGGGTCTCTACCTATAGCTGGGTCAAAATGGCTTGATTTTGAAAAAAAATTCCAGAAAAGAGCTTGTCCGTCACACGTCAGACATATGTTCGACATGCACTGATACCGTAAATATCCTTTCTAAATGTTGTAGTAGCCAGTTTCCAGTTGTAACCGGTCTCTAATTGTAGCTGGGTCAAAATGGTTTCATTTTCAACCAGTGTTTCGAACTACATATAGAAGAGTTACGGCATACAAGGACACATTTAGAAAAATTAAGCAAATAAACTTAATTCGCAACAGCTTGAAAGTTAATAGAGAAGATTTAATGAAATTCTTGAAAAAAATTCGTAATCTTATCCATAAAGGAATTCTCTGAACAGAAAAACAGACCAATTACACCAACTGTAACTACAGCTCCTACGAAACGTTATTAATTATACAAAATGAAGCCTATACAAATTTCTCTCAAAAGAAAAACCAATTACAGCAACTATATAACTACGGCTCTTACGAAACGTTTTACCTACCTAACGTTATTAATTATACAAAAGTCATTAAAATACGTAACTATTTAGAAATATTAATGTTAATGACCATTTCCGCAACGACGATATAAGTAGCCGCAGTTACACAAGTCTTTTCGTCGCTGGGAAGGAACCGCTTCAGTTGATGTCTGGAATTACCAGCGGGAGTTAAACACGAGCGTCATTCAGTTGAAGTTTTGAATCAAATCGTTTGCATATTACGGCTCGGCTGGGACGAGTGTGACCTTTGGCGAAATTCATTTCCCTGGCTCCCCTTAATTACATTCCCAGGGCGTTGGCTTTCGTTAATTATGATTCCATTATTGTAGAAGACAAACATCCAGTCATCCAGCACGCAATTGCAACTAGCTGTCTTTCCATTTAATAATATTCCATGCGCAAGAAACAATCAACAACAACACAACAACCCCCCCCCCTCCCACCTCCCTAATTTTGTCACCAGCCTTTTAGTTCCGAGATTGGAGCAACTCAAGCAGATGGTAAGGTTGTGTAAGTGCTTTATGATGACTTCTGCGTATCCTTGCTGCTGCTTCGGCAAAGATTCCACCCTTACCTTCTTTTCCCATTCTCAAACGAGCTAGAGGCAGTTTTCCAGCTTCTACCCACTCAAAAGTTTGGCAATTAGTGCTGATGTCTGAAGGCTAAGATATTTTAAAAGGGGGGGAGGAGGGAGAAAAAAAAACTCACCGAGAAGCCAACGAAGGGGGGAGGGGGCTTGCTTGCAAGCTCGTATTTGATTCGGTTGGCAGGTAGAGACCCATTTCGCTTAAGGTAGGGTGCGCGGGTATATTTGCACAGAAATCAATATTTTCACCTTGGACCCTTATCTACAGAATCTCTGTGTGAAGGAACAATGGAGCTGATGGCTTCTGCTGATATGAGTGCAAATGTACAGAAAAAGAGGATAAAAAAAGAAAAGAAATCACAACCCAAATGACGTGGGTGTGTGGCGGTGACAGTCATTTGCGTGCTGCGTTAAGTTCCCCCTACCACCCCCACCCCTCCTCCACCGTCACTCCATACGTCGCACCGCTACCGAAAAAAGAATAAATCCAGGCAAAGGTTCGTGAGAAAAAGCTGATCGCTTTGGCGTGTAATTTTGTTTTAATGAGAAAGTTTAAACTCTTATGGTTGCTGGGTGGGGGTGGGAGAGGGGGGGGGGGCTTATTGTAACGTTTATGGCTAGACAGTTAGTTTAGTGTTCAGTAATGAATGTTAATGATGGGGGAATTGAATCTCAATTGCAACATATTTAATGTACGCACGTCACATTATTGAATAAATTAAAGTGTTATCTTTTAAAATCTAACGAAAAAATTAAAAAAGGTATTGCGATTCGCAATAAACATTTGCTATCTATGGTTGCTGCCTTAGCTACCAAACGAAAAATAATTAGGTCTGTATTAAATTTCGACTTCTGTCTTTATTTTACGGTATTTCAAGGTATAATGGCACAGTGAAACAATAACGTCAATAAGCACAGCTACAGTGCACATTTTGCCAATAAGAAAATAACAACAACAAAAAATAAACAAAAACAATTAACACGAGGAACTATGAGGAACACAAAAACACTAAACCATGCTCAATGGCTGTTTGCCGTGACGTCACCATGAGTTAACCAATGACGAACGAGAACAACGGCTGTTTGGCCGTCTGATTGGACTAGCCCAGTCACGTGATATGCACGTCACAGCAAACAGCCATGGCGCGTGGTATAAATCGATAATTAATGAATATTGGTTGGTTTATTGAACAAGGCAAACGGTACAAAACTCCATATGTGCCCTCACCCCCACAAGTTCTCATGCTCGTGTGTGGCGTGTTGACTACCGTACAAAAAGTAACAAAAAAACACAAAAATTACAAATGTCAACTTATGCAACAAATGCAAAGTTTGGGTGTATCGCAAAAATAAAAATAACAATAATAGCAATAAAATATTATTACCACCGTTCGCAAATGCAAAGTTACAATTTTTATTAGCTATTTTTACTACCATTTTAGTCTTCTGTACGCCGTAACCGGCGAGAAGACTATTGCAACGACTTTGTCCGTCCGTCCGTCGCTTTTTTCAAATTCGCAACAGTACCAGATATTGACGACCATTGTGTACAAGGTCCATTGTTTACAACGTCCATTGTTTAATAGACTGCTTCGACGCGTCCATTGTTTGCAACGTCAAGTTTAATAGACTGCTTCGACGTAACTAAATTAAATAATAACAGCAGTTGTAGCGCATGATAGAGGTCTGCGCCTCAACATTGGAAGTGGAGGAACCGTACAGAAGACCGGTGCGACTAGGCAGTCGCTGTAGCCGCTTGTTTATTACTATTTGTATTACTATTTTAAATTACTATTTGTATTACTATTTTTAATAGCAACTGCATAAAGTTGGCTACCATAAAAAAAGTAACAAAAAAACACAAGAATGTCAATTTATGCAATAAATGCAAAGTTAAAGTGCATCGTAGAAAAAATAATGACAACAGTAAAAACAAAACAAACATGCTACAAAGAACCTCAATAACTTCAATAAGCACAGCTAATTGTGTAGCATTTTACAAAAAAAAAAATCATAATAAATAAATAACAAACACATTCCGTTACCAGGAGCACAAAAACACTAAAACAACAACTTCAATAAACACGGAAACTTGTGAGTATTTTGCAAAGCAAATAATCATAATAATAACAAATACATTTTCGTGGCTTTACTGAAAAAAAATCCAGACTGCACTTTTGTTTTGATGCAGTTATCTCGACTTCAGTTGATCGCTGATTGGAATCCTGGCTAAGCAAACCGCGTGCAGCCATCTTGTTAGCCGACCAAAGAGATATTAACTCAATATGCCTACCGCAAGGCTAAGTGAGTTGCATGCAGTATCTTGTTGCTCCCAATCGAAGGCGATGAAGGCCGGCTGAGATCCGCTCAGTCGCCTACGCTACGTGCGGCTTCCAAAAACCGACGAAACTGTTATTTTTTAATGGGCAGGCGGTTTTTATGAAAACCGAAAACCGCGAATCGGTTATCGAAACCGACCCATCTCTAATTGCGAATTAGAAGAAATACACCACATTCTTCGATTATTTTTCGGGACAAACGAAGCACCCTTATGAACAAAATAGCTAATTATTAACTTTCTGGAATACCAGGACAATTCGTCCTAAATTCGGAACCATGTAAAAACAACTCATTTTTAGTAATAGTATCGTCTTGTTGTCCTCCCCCCCCCCCCCCCACCTCGGTCTGGGCCACTGATGTATGCATAAAATTCTTAGGAGCCATTTTATTTTATTTGCCTAGATGTTGAATGCATCTCTCAACCCTGAACAACCCAACAAATCTTCAAAAATTATGAAAACTGACTAAACGGGCCGAATTAATTCAGTTACCGAAACTAACTTGGCATGATGCATAATGAAGGCTGCAACAGGTTATCTGATCCTTAACGGTTCCCACAAACTTTAAGTGATAGGAGCATTTCAATGACATTGTCTATTTTGATTTTATTTGCTCTCACACCCCCAGTACTAAGAAAACTACACCATTTAGTCGTTCAGCCGACCGACATAGTTAATAGTTTTTAATGAATTTTAATTTAGAGACCATACCGTCTATGAATGTGTATGATGGGACCGGGCTTCAGATTTTAACTCCGGGAGGAATGCAACTTGGCTTTTTGAACAGTCTGACTCAATTCGCAGTCGACGTGTTCACATCAGCCAAAACGGGTTCTCCCCGTGAGGTATGGGCCCCTATGCAATGCGTACCTTGCCTACATACGTGTACGTTAGGCCACTGGTTTAGCATATATTTCTAGACCGGAATTTTGTCATGTGTCCTGTTTATTACGAGTCGAAACGATGTTCGGAAGTCATTGCATCAAACGAAAACTAAAATGAATGAAGCTTCCAGAACTTTACAGCTGCATGCGGTGGGGATGAAAAAACGATGGTTGCTTAATCGTGTTTGCCGTTATTTCTGACGTTTTGCATGCGTTCTGTCCGTCTTTCTCGTCTGCCTGCAGATGTGTAATCATGTTTCGAGTCTGTCCATAATGACAACATCTGGTTTGCGACACATACACGACAGATAGACAAACACAGAGAGACACACACAATGAATGAATGGATGAGAAACTTGCTTTTGTGTGATGTGACACCATCACGAATTTCTATAAATGAAATTTGGAAACGAAAACACAAAGCTGGCCTAGTGATATACATGTCAATTCTTGGCTGCATTTGCTACTACAATTCTGAAGTATGGCGCACTTATCCATGTTTATTTGCTATGTTTTATTTGTCACAAATACTTAAAACGCCTTTCCTCCTTGCCCAAAACTTGTACAGGGAGGTCTCAGTGTCCTAATGGGACGGTGTCACTAAGCCCTAGCTGTCACTATTACCTAGCTGTTGACGCGCCGTTAAACCTCAATCCACCTCCCCCCCCCCCCAAAAAAAAAAAAATTACTAAGAGAGAAAAGCCGACGAGAATATGAAAGTTTCTTGCTTCAAGCAAAGCACGAACGTATTATGCATATCGGCATTAGGGCGCGTTTACGCAGCGACTCGCTCTTTGCATTCTCGCAGC
>JAHWFP010157279.1:12818-23137 GCA_023313725.1 Lithobius niger | reverse complement strand
GCAGTTGTCTGCAGTTTTTTGACACAAGATTTTATGGGTTTCAGGGTAGAAATAGCTATAAATACCTTCCAGCGTTTGCCATTTGGTCAGTCACCTACTTGGTGGTCCGTTTGTCAGATACGATTGGTCCTGCGTTCATAGGTTGGTCCGAGTTGATTTTGTTTTAGATGTGTGACCGGGTTTTATTTACATGTTGTATTAAATGCGACAATGCACTTTCATAGCGTTTGTCCCCTTTCTGTTTGCTGGTTGTTTCCCCCCCCCCCCCCTGTTTTATTGTTGTTGCTCAATACCCTACGGGGTGAGTACTATGTTTCTTCTGTACTGGTGTTGTTGCTTTTGAGGGCATTGCCACGGACGAACGGGTGTTGTGTACGGTCGGTGACGTCCATGTTGGTTTTAATGCGTTGCGAAACATTTTCTCCTTTTTGTACTTCCTGTCCTGCGCCAGCGGAACTATGCCATCCTGTACTAGAAATCACCTGTGACCGAATGCAGTGCATTGTCAATGTTTTTCCTGGACATGTAAATGTAGACGATACTTCTGGTAGCAAATACTAAGCCCCTCGTCTTCGCCTGGAAACGTACGTACCCTTAGCATGTTCCTTCCCACGTATTGATGAAATTGTGTCGATGACAAGGACTGGTCCCAGTGAAATGACAAGTGAAGTGTGATGAATAAATACGTATACAAGTGTTTTTTTTTCCTGCGTCGCGTTTTTCGTTTGCATGCCACATGGTCTCCCGGGTCGTTCAGACAACGATCATGTTCAACACGGACCTCATTCCCGTTCCCGTCAGCGAAAGGTGTCCTTCTGGTCCACTCGAAAGGGGTCTCAGCCTTGTTCCCTCGGACACCTTTCCAACTCTATATCTGAGGTTGCACACTTTTTGGCAAGCCTTGCGGGAGAGACAAGACAGCAGTAAGTTGCGGGCTGTTAAAGGCACGCCAACATTACTCAATGCTTCCTTCTGAGACGGATTATTCCTCCTGAATGTCATTGGTGTCTACGACCACTTACGGTCCGTCACTTACTTGTTGATTTTCACCACCTTGAATGTGTTCGTCGCCGTTTCCATCTGCCGCGATACTTAACGCATCAGTTCGGCCATAAGTCTGTCCTCCTGCCCGGGTTTTTTTAATTTTTTTTTTAATTTTTTGCAGGAGGTACTACAGATCTGTGATAAGATCTGTGATCTGTGAGAGGCTACCATGCTCATTCAGCGGCTATGGGAACTATTCTGGCCAATTCTGGACAATCTTTCGGCCCCTACGATGATCGGAGGTTTCCCGGATCGAATCTCCGGGTTGGCACCTCCCATTACCAGATATTTCTTCTTCTCTAAAAGTCTGGTAATGTTCAAAATTGAGCTGGTTCAGCCATACAAGCATTAAGTTGCTTCGGCTGACTTAAGGCTCAGAGAAATTAATTAAATCTGAAAAAAAAAAACGATCTAGGTTTGGGGTTTGTTTAACGCCTCTGTAATGTGGGGGGGGGGGATTGAGGCTTAATGGCGTCAACCTCAGTCACAGTGCAGTGGTCCGGGTTGCCACTGCACCACACATTACAGAGATGTTATCCAAACCCCTAATCTAAATCTTGTCATACATCTGTACCTCCTGCAAAAATTGAAAAACACCGGACAGGAGGACAGACTTATCGCCCAACTGACGCGCAATGTCATGCGGAAGATAGAAACGACGACGAACACCATCAAGATGGCGACAATCAACAAGTAAGTGCCGGACCGTAAGTGGCCCTCGACACCAATAACATTCAGGAGGGTCAACCCCCCCCGTAAAACGAAACAGTGAGTAAGTCGGGAGTGACCAATGCGCAAACGAGCCAACACAACCTCCTCACGGCGACTGCAACGACACGCCGAGTGCCACTCCTCGACAGTGTCTTTAATAGCCCGTAATTTATTACCGTCCTGTCCATCCCACAAGGTTTGCCAAAAAGCGTGTAACCTCAGACGCAGAGTTGGAAAGGCGTCTGAGGGAACAAGGCTGAGATCCCTACCGAGAGGGCCAGAAAGGGCCCCCTTCGCAGCCGAATCAGCTTGCTCATTTCCTGCTATCCCAACATGGCCCGGGATCCAGCAGAAAAGCACGGTTTTCCGCTGGCCAGGCAAGCGGGAAAGCAAAGCTTGGACACGTTGTGTCAAGGGGTTCCGAGGATTGTAATTCACCAAGGACTCCAGGGCACTCATGGAATCACTAAAGATAATGAAATGCGTGCTCTGAAGGTCAAGGATCCATTCCACCGCCAAACCAAGAGCCACAAGCTCTGCAGAAAACACAGAATAGCCTGATGGAAGGCGATGGGCAACCGTTACTCCCTTACACACACAAGCACACGCCACGCCAACATCTGACTTCGACCCATCAGTAAACAGGCGCTGATAACCAGCGTACTGAGAACACAGCCGCCGGAACTCCTGTAAGTACCTTGCTGGTAGAGTGGAACCCTTCGGGAGGGACGCCAGAGCGAAAATGAAAATGAAATGAAAATGGTGGGGGAGGGGAGGGAAGAAGGTGCCATAGAGAGCAAAAAAGAAGTCGCGGCGGTGCGCTCCCCAGAAAAAAAAGCCCTGCGCGGCACTCGGGTGATGCAGGGCCGGAAGCCGCATATCCAGGGCCCTGCACTAGGAAGCTAACACCGCCGTCCATTTCGGTGAGGTGGCAGCCTAAGCATGCCGAGAGGCGAGGCCACCAAGGAAGCCGTACACACCACCTCCCTCGATAACCCAAACAGTTCGGGTCCGTGATGCAGATGGATACAGCACAAGCCGCCTCCCCACAACGACAGGACCCGAAAAGTCATAGCCGATTGACCTTAGGCCGGCTCGCCCAGGCTACCCGTCCTCCGGAATAAGGAGCCAAAGCCCGAAAGCCAGGATCTCCGCCTCCACGGATTACTAGGTTGCAGCACACGGCTAACATGCTGGGGGATGAGGATGAAAAGCCCAGTGGCCAGAACGGGCAAATTGGAATCAAACCCAAAAGGGGATTCAAACCACCAAACATCCTCTAAGCAGCCACCCCGGGCCCGGTTTGTCCGGATGTCCCTTCACCTCTTTCCGACTAGTGCTTGTGACGGGTGATAAACCTGCCCGCCATACACACCGTAGGCGCACTCGCAAACCGTAATGTTGAGGTTGCTAGAGTTCAAGACGGACTAAAAACCCTCCGCCACGCAGACCCTTGGCACACTAGCAAACCGTTATCTTGGGTTCCCTTTTAGTCGCCTCCTACGACACGCAGGGGTACGGTGGGCTTATTCTACCCCCAGCCCACAGGGGGTTATGTGTGGCGCAGTGGCAACGCGGACCACTACACTGTGGCTGCGGTTGGCGCTTATAACCTTGCTGTCGACGTGCCATTCAGCCTCGTTCCCCCCCTCCCCCCCCCCCCCTGTAACCATAAACTCCTTTAATTCCGTATTTTTTGCTGTGGAATAAATTCACTAACCCATCACTCAACCGATTTTACTTTCATACCAACCTGTTGTTTTAATTTAAAATAAATTCTCCCATTGCAATCATGGTTACTATACCCGTGTTGAACTACACAACTGAGTCTGTAAGTTACGAGAAAGCAGAGTTGAGCTTGCCAAGTGATTATCGATTTTCTCCTGGTGGGCAGTCAGTAAACGTCGGAATGCTTGTTCCCCTCAATTTTGGCCGTCATTAAATTGATGGATTCCAAACAAGCACAGACTTTAAACACACACTCTGGTCAACAGACGGAGCGATCCGATGATCCTAGGATCCTTGGAATGCTTCTGGGCAACGTTATCTCGTCTGCCAGAAGCTGTGTGCTAGTTTGAAAATTCCAGAATCGAAATTCAAATAAAAATTTTAATCATTATGACAATAAAAATAATTTAAATATATTTTATAGTGTCCGCGGCCTATCTTGAGTTCTCCGCAGAACGAACACAGATAATCGATTGTACGTTTTCAATAACAGAGTGCCTTGTTGATATCCAAGATGGCTACAAAAACAATGGCGGCCATCGATTAAAGCGGCCTAATAGGTTTTCCTCTCTGGCCTTACTACGTTTCGGATTTTAAAATCTTTCTGTAGTCAAAGTATATTGATTTTGTTTCTGGATATTATAATTTTGGCATTTATTTCTAAAATTCTTTTTTATTATTAAAATGTTATCTCTTTAATTTCTACACTGTCAGTATATTATCTTCAATATATTTATTTTTCGTAGTTTCATCATATTTCTCAAATAATACCTTAACAATCTTTATTTTGCAAAATGGTTGTTATGTCTGTTTATATGGTATTCTTTGCAAATCCACGTAGTTCTATCCTGTGTCTTAAAGGGATATACCTCCCAGCGCCATTTTTCTCGATCCACCACATCAAGTACGGCCCCAAAGGTCTATTTACTTACAGTTAGTTTTTCCCTTGCTAAAAATCCGTTTTAAAATGTGGGGTCCAGGAGATTTTCTGGTGAATATCACTAACTTTATTTACGTTCGTCCCGAACATAAATGATGCATCGCGCACCTTCAATGACCTTGGACATTTTATCTGTGTGTGCGCAGTATTAGTTTTAATCGTTTGCTAGTAATTACTATGAAATCAAAAATCTAGAAGGCTAATGCAGTAAAAATTAAATTAATTATTCCAATAGATCGCCGAAGCAAAATTATAAGACACTAGTCTAGAAAATTATAAATTGTGATTTTAAAATACAAGAATCATTCCGGTTTTTGACGACACAATCAATGGGTTCACGCTGGCTGGACTATTAGGCGCAATGCCAATTGAGACAGTAGCTACGTTTTCGTTGCGAGGAACGGAGCTACCGTCTCAGTTGACCTTAGCTGTGGTAAATATGCGGATGTTATCGTCGCGTGGGTGTTGTGCGGCAGGCGGAAGGTTATAAGGCAGGCTGGATGTTGCTTTAAGTATTTTTCTACTCATGCTTCTTATATCATCTTTTTTTTTTTAATTTTAAACATTAGTAGGCACAATTTTGGGTGAATCTGGCGGAGTTTAGCTGTTATTGTCGAACGTGATGTGGGGCAAGAAGTGTCTTGTGAAGAGGTGGGCCTGGTTTGTTTTGGCGTTGGAAGCGGGAAACAGGAAGAAAGAAACGGGAAGAGGGAAAGGTGGGGGGGGGGGGGACGGGAAGGTAACGCTGTCAAGGAAAAACAATCCATGTTTAAGTTAAAATTAACAAGCATTTATTATGCGCATCCTGATGAGGCTATGCATGGCAACGAAATACGATGCGGAACGATCGGCTTCACTGCTGGATCATGTGGCATTTCTCACCGAACCCCACCACGGCAAATTCCACACGTAATGCTATCTCCTACCTTGGATCTGCTAGCCCTAACTACAAGTTATCACTTCTGGCGTAAACTGGGACGAAAGAGTGGTATCAAATTAGCAATGGATCAACTATTTAGAGACTACTTACTGCTGGGCAATGGTATAGCATCAGAGCACTCAGTAACAAGTGAAAGCACCAAACTAGCAACAAGAGTCAACTAACAGATAGTCGACCTCACATAACGTCCATGGACAGTACGGACCTCGCTGTAACAAAGTGAAGCTTAGCGGAGAATAATAACAGCTGCTACAATATTTAGCCATTCTTCATTAAAGCACGGCAAACATAGTCCAAGCGTCGACCAATGGATATCACTAAGTTCATAATGACTAGATATATGAAATCAGGAGCAGATCCAGGATAAAATTTTAAGTCGGGCGATTCCATTTCAGCTAGAACTTGAGAACTGATATTTGTCAATAGCGGTACAGCTCCAGATTTCAGAGGGCGGATTGGTCGGGGGGGGGGGGGGGGGGAGGCGGAACTTGAAGGTAACGGATTTTTTTTCAAGGATTTGGAGCACATTTTTTTCAATTTACCCGTGAACGAAGTAGGTCTACTATTTAAACTACCACTGTCTGTTCACAAAAGAATTCTAGGTGTAACAAATATAGGCTTACTTTGTTTATAATTTCGGGTACTGCGTAGGATGGCCCGGCATGGATTTTACTTCGAGGTTTTCTTTGTTATTTTCTGCTTTTCTGCTTTCCTTGTAGTCAACATCGAAAATTCATTTTGAAAAATGACGGTACAGAATCAACAGAATTCTTAATGCAAATATTATGCTGTAATTGTATTATTAGGATTCGCAATCAGTGCATGCACAACTTTTAAAAATATCATCATCAGCTCGTGAGGTTTGATTCGGTTTACGATTAAAGGCTTTAGGAGGGCGATCGCTGCCATATCTCTCTCTTCTGGAATCGCGACTGTTGGAACATTCTAAGGGCGCGTTTACGCAGCGAGTCGCCTTTGCATTCTCGCAGGTAGAACTCAATCGTGGTGGCAAAGGTGACATTGCCATGGTAACAACGCTAAATGGATTAGCTAAATCCGACATCGTTTGAGTAAATGCTTGCAGTCTTATAATCCGTGCCAATAATATAAAGAATTCCTCATGACGAAACAATTTTCCCAAACGCTTCTGAACTCACGTTATTTGCTGTTTTCGTTGCGAGGCGGCAGGCATAAAACCGCCGCCATGTTGGAATTTGAGATGATTTCTAGCTTCTAGCTGCGAGAATGCAAAAGCGAGTGATTGTGTAAACGAGCCCTTACTCAGTTCAGCAGAATAGGTCATACGTATTAGTCCACGGTGCCTCATGGAATGACGTCAAGATGGCGGTGACAGAAACGAAGCCAAGTCCACAAGTCCGTCGAAACAACCACGCCCACTACAACACTCACCAGGGGTTGGAGAAACCTAACTCACAGTGACGATTCACGTGCAGACTTCTCACTCACTGCCTCACGCACCCGACTTCCCCCAACATTCAAGGGTGGGGAGGGGGTTAAGGGCAGCCTTATTTACATAAAATATTGGTGTATAATCTGAAAATAGTAAAAACACTCAAGACAAAATAATAGTAAATGAAATTAATGCACTAAGATGTAAAAGCAAAGGATAAGATTAGTGACTGTAACCAAAACTTAGAAATTAAAACATACCAAAATAACTTAATCGCACACCAAAGCCAATCGGGAGAGATTCAAAGGAAGGTTAAGAATCCCCCGAGCAAGTCACCAATGGTGGTGCCATTGTCATGTCATGGCAAACAGTACGCCAAAAAGTGCAATACCATTTACTCGCATTTTAAACTTCCAGTGAGACTCGTAAAAACTTCAAGATATTTATTTCGTCGCTTTTTTTTTGGGGGGGGGATTTTTTTCTTGGCAGGTTTGTTTATAAGTATTCAATTATTTCCTTGTCCTATTTCATTTGGCGATCGTCTGCGCGGCTAGTAATACTAGGATTCGGAAAATGTGCTAGAAGTTCTTGAAAGTGCTTGAATTTGCTAAGGAAAAAATCAAGGTCTTCAATTCCTTGGAAGAATTAGGCTAGCTATACTTCATTGAAAGTCTCTGGATTTAAAATAATGCATTAGCTTTGAGCAAGTTAAGCGTGCAATAAGTTAAACTTGACATTTGTTTTAAATAACTTCCTCGTTCCTCGTTTGTCATAAAAAAGTGTTGAGCTTCTCTATTAAATTGTATTGTTCCACGTGTTTTCATCAGTTGTTTACTAGAAACTTACACACTAGAAATAACGTAGTTCAGTAAGCCACCTTTATGCACTTACGTTTCGTTGGAGTGGCATGACCCGGATTCAAACTGGCTACCCAGTTCCGCCTTAACCGCTATGTCCACATCCTCCACCACTGGTATAAAGATATCTCACTGAACCCGTTATTAAAGTCACCACCGTGGCCAGGGCTCTATTCGACCGAATATGCTCGGCCATAGGCAATGGATAGGGAATACAAATCAGTGTATGGTCAGAACAACAGAAGAAAAAATTTGGTTGGTTTACGAGCGGAGTCATTGTCGGAAAATATCAAAAATTTACAGAATAGTGGAGATTCTGGACATTACGATATCGAGCGTCTTGAATTTCGGTAAATTTTTCGCGAGTAGAAATTACAATGGTTACTGGACAAGACAAATTCTTATTAAAGAAGTGTAAACCTGGTGCGATATATGAAAACGAAGAAATAGTGACATCAAATTTAAAAGTACGTGTGTGCAAATGTGAAAAAATGAAACAGGTGCGTGACAAAAATGTGACAAAAATGAAAAGTGGGAATGTTAAAAAAAATGTAAAAAAAAAAAGCTGGTACTGCCCCTAGCACCCCCGTCTATGTCTTCTAACTGCTAATTTTTAAAATGGATTCATTGGATGGCTTTGATAACGTTGGTGAATAAAGGCTTCTGACTAGGCTTTATTATTGAGAACAATTATATACGTGTTTTCGTTGGAGGGTTTTCTTTAAGAGTACTTATGCACGAGTGAGTGAATTCCAAAAAAAAAAAAAAGTGAAGTTAAATTATTGTTCGTTTGTTCTGAAAAGTGGCTTAATAACAAACATTTATTGATTTCTGTGGGCGTAGGTTGTGTGAGTAGGCTGCATCATTAGGTCCCGTTTCCGCGAGTTTTGCGAAAGCAATGTAAAAAAACATCAAACAAAACTAATTGGTGTTGAGTTTAGGCTGCGTAATAACTTCTTGGCAAAACAAACACGATCTAAAAGAAAATTGGCAAAGATTTGTTTTAAAAATTTGTGCGCAATGAATATTTGCATCTCGGGTCGTGGAACAGACCATGAGATGATTTGAAGTTGGGGTGGAGTTGGGTGTGGAGGCGGGGGAAGGAATATCCTGTAGGTATTGTCTAATTTTACATCGGGATCGGCATTTTACATCAAGTATCGGGATTGCTATCAGCCGATAATGCTCTTGTTGGTATTGAGTTAGAAAAGCCACTAATAAAAAAGACCATAGCTAAGCTGAATGCGTTAAACGTATTTGAGTTTAAAGTTTGTAACTTGGAAAGCTAGTAACTTGGAAAGCTAGTAACTTGGAAAGCTAGTAACTTGGAAAGCTAGTAACTTGGAAAGCTAGTAACTTGGAAAGCTAGCTAAATGTACAGAATCGTGATTTGCTGATTATTTGCTGTGTAGCGCACTAAAATCGTACCGTATTACGTGTGGAGGGAGCTCAAAATATAGCAGTTGCAGACGAAACTCGACATATTTCGCCTCTTCTGAACAGGGACTAAATCTCCTGTTTCAGTAAATTTCCTGCGCAACGAGGAAAAATTGAGCTAGTAGCAAAGACCGTTATCTGTTTCCCCTTAGCACTGCGAGTTTATCTTACCAGGTTGGGTAGTGAGGCGAACGCACTTCACAATGACGCACTGAGCGGAGTAGGCGACATATTAGTATAGTATGGGACCTGGCTAGTTATTATCAAGACATTCATTAAATCCTTGTGGGACAAACAAAACGGCAGTAAGTTGCGGGTTATTGCAAAGGCACAGTCAAGGCATGGCAATCGGCTTGTCACCGCAGTTCTCTTCAGTCGCTGGTGCAGGTCCGTCTACGAACTGCTCACCCCAACATTACTAAGTGATTCCTTTTGAGGGGGATATCACTAAGAATGTTCACGAGTGACTGTTCCTGGTCGGTCTTAGCCTTAAGGCACATAGAGCAGTCTAGTGATGCTACACGATCCCAAACTCAGCCTTGTTTCCTCGGATACCTTTCCAACTCTGCGTCTGAAGTTGCATGCTGCCTGGCAAACCTTGTGGTAAAAACCAGACGGCAGTAAGGTGCGGGCCGTTAAAGGCTCAATCAAGACACTGCACTCGGCTTGACACCGCAGTCGCCTTGAATAGGTGGTGTAGGACCACTTACGTACTGGTCACACCAACCTATACTCATTGTTTCCTTTTGAGAAGGGATATTCCCTTTTCAATGTCATTGGTGTCACCGGTCACTTATAACGGTCCGTCATGTGCTAGTTGAATATAACCATCTTGATGATGTTCGTCGCCGTTTCCATCTTCCACGCGATTTACAGCATTTAAAACCTATGTGTTTGAATACGTATGTAATGTTATTAATAATAAGCCTGATGCAAAATTTGTCGTTCTTCTAGGTTTTTTTTTTTGGCACCCATGTTTCTTTCTGATGATTTTGCCCGATCAGCAACTTTGACGACATGAACAATTTCCAGGGCAGTTTTCTTGTGTATTGGAGGGTCAAAAATGCAAGTTACAGGGACGAAAATAGGCCCTATCCATAGCGTAATTTAATTATCTTTCATTTGGCGCTATAATAATAATAACAATAATAATAATATCATAATTACCACATTACGTGGAAGGAATACAGAAGGGTTGCGAACCGCTAATACTGTTTCTGGCTAAACTGAAGAAATTATTTAAAAAGAAAA
>JAHWFP010157279.1:0-12718 GCA_023313725.1 Lithobius niger | reverse complement strand
TGGGTTTCATTTTAGGCACAGTAATGTCCATTTGTATTGTTTTTTCTTTGCTGATGAACAATTCATTTTCCACAAAGTAATCATTTAAAATATTAAAGTCATTCTGCAGGTTGTACATCATATTGTCATAATCACTATGTATAGAAATCAAAATTGTATCATCTGCAAATACATAAATATTAGTTTTTTCTAGCTTCTCGTCAATATCATTAGTATATATCAGGTACAATAATAATAATAATAATAATAATAATAATAATAATAATATCATAATTACCACATTAAGTGGAAGGAATACAGAAGGGTTGCGAACCGCTAATACTGTTCCTGGCTAAACTGAAGAAATTATTTAAAAAGAAAAGGACTTAGAGTACGGACACGAGCGGTCTTTAAAGAAATCTACTTAAACTTTCCTTTTATAACTTTGCGCGAAACCCCACAACCGAAGTTGCATTAACTGTTTCACTTCTAAGGGCGTTCCAAATTGGCACGACCCGGACAAAAAGAAAATACTGGCGACAGTCACGATTAGAAGGCTGGGCCACAAGTTTCCATGAATGGCCCCTGGTATTAGCCAAATTCGGAGAAAGGTCAAAAAATGGCTGATCGACCGAAACAAGACCATGGGGAATTTGGTTGGTCAGAACAAGATCAAACTTGATTCTGCGTAGCTCCAGTAACTCAAGGCCAAGCCTATCCAGGTGGTTCCCATACCTAACTTCGTGCATGCTAGGGAGGCCATTAGTGAACCTTCTTGCACCGCAACTATAGCAGTTTTGTTACCAAGTAAAAGCCGGAAAGTAATCAAATATACATAAAAACTCGACGTTTCGGCTCATTTCGGAGCCGTTATCTAGAGTACGAAAAAAAAAAAACAAATTACAAATAACGCAAGAAAAAGCCATGAGACAAGTTTCAAGTAAAATGTCCATCTTAACAAAGCAGAACTTGTGAGGACGGATATCTTAAAAACTTTTTACCTCGTCCTAGCAAGTTCTGCCCTGTTAAGATGGACATTTTATTTGCAACTTGACTCATGGCTTTTTTCTTGCGTTGTTTGTAATTTGTTTTTTCTTGCTGTCCTCGATAATTGTAGGAAAGTAAATCGGATACAGTGCACAAATAATAAAAACAAAAAAAAAACAACGGCGTTTCGGAAGAGTTCACCTCCCGTCATCAAGTTTCCTAAATATAGCTACAAATTCATGGTAAAAAAAAAAAAGCCATTCAATCCACAAATGGTTACTACAAAACAATTATAAAACCGTATATAAAAAAGAAATCACAAGGTAAAGGATAAACGAAACAAGCAGTCTGAATTAAAGACTGGCCTTGTGAAGATGCATAATACACTACTCTAAGAAAGAAAGAAAAGACAACTGCCCCGATTGGGACTCAAACCCAGGACTTCCCGTTTACTAGCTACGTTTGCTAGAAGTTGTTGCAAAGTAACAAATAAAAGATTTTTGTCCGCAACAGTTTTGGCAACCATTAACCCAATTTTAAACCAAAATGATCAATTTATTAATGGTTGGTGTCTTTTTATTTTAACATGGCCAAGTTTCGTATTACAACAGCACATGCTGTTGTTATTTGAATTGGTGTGGTAGTTATTGGTAACCAAAAAAAAAGGCAGCAAGATCCTTCCATACAAGACGCGACCACCCCCAAAACAGTTCCTTATGCCCCTCCTATAATAATGCCTCATCTTTCTAGTGTGGAGGCCGAGAAGCAATGTTGCTTTCCCTCCTAATATGTATGTTTGTCACCTCTTGGTCACCACTGACAAAGATAGAATAGCTACTTAGCACGGCTGGAGCCTGTAGCCAGAACCCGCCCCAGTAGCGCTGTGGTTAGAGCACCCGGCTAGTAAACGGGAAGTCCTGTGTTCGAGTCCCAGTCGGAGCAGTTGTCTTGTCTTTCTTTCTCAGACTAGTGTATCGTGTATCCTCACACGGCCAGTCTTTAATGCAGACTGCTTGCTTCGTTTATAAAGACATATGAAAACAGTAATAAAACAACAGACCTCACACATCTCCACTTAAAAGTGGCAAAATAAGAGGCGGCAAAGTGAACTAAGCTCTTTACTTTTGCACGCTTAGAGGAAAGACCTAATTTTTTTTACAAGTGCAGTCACGTGGTGATCTTATTAGTTGGGAAGGTCTGTTTTTGCGGGTATAGGCGGCCTGTTGATCTGTGTGCGAAGTTATTAAGGAAAGAGCTTGGTTCACTGTTAAAGTTCAGTTTTTTTGAAAAACAAACGCACGATGGAGGTTCGTTAACGCAACGTCGAAGCAGGCATGTGTGCACCATCCAACGAACGTCACGCACACCATACCGCAACTGCGGTAACGCAGCGTCAACGCACGTTTAAAAAAACGGATGTGTGCATCGGGCCTTAATAGTAATAATTTCCATTTCATGCAATATTTCAGTAGAATATTGACGAGTTTTAGCTTGAAATAATATTTCGACCATTTTATTCTGCATTTTAAAGCCTGTTTAAATCTGAAGCATTTGCAAAACTATACACCAATGCCGTACATGAAATGTTATTTTACCCACGCTTCCTAAATAATATTTTTATGAAAGGCGTAGGTTGTTTTATTCTTAAAATCAATTTTTCTATATGCTGTTAAAACTTTCATTTGTTACCTATTTCTAAGCCTAAATAGTTCATAGAATCGGAGCATGAGACCCGAATATGAAAATATTGAGTCTGGGTCTGAACAATCCACCTGAACTCGGACTTGAGCCAAGGGCTGATATTTCCATGATCGTTATTTCCGCACAATTAATGAGTCACGTGAGTGTGACGTGGACAGAGACAAAAAGTCAATTTTTGATGAATTCGTTAGATAAATTAGGAAATAATACATTCATGGCTAAAGTAGATGTACAAATTGCAGGATATCACTGATAAAAGAAACACGAAAGCCAACTGCGATAAATCATATATAATAGTTAGCATGAATGGAGGAGATACCAATGTGATTCCATTCAAACTTCGCAATTTGTACGTTTGTAATTTAACATTATGTAGTGCTGAAGGCCTGTTAAAGTTCAGTTGTAGGGAAGGAATTGTGCAATAACCCCCCCCCCCCAATCCATTCATGTAATTTTCTTTAACAAACGATTTCCTGACATCACGGACAAAACGTTTTCCGACATCATGAAGAAATGCATCAGCTTGCTTGAGAAAAAAACATCAGTGCATAAGGGCGGCAGCATTTTAAGGTAAGTGTTATTGAGTTCGTCTCGAACGTCGCTTTCAATTTAATCTAACCCCTAGATCTAAAAATAGTTTTTAAACTGGATTTTCAGTCGCACTGAAGAATCTTGCATTTCGCAAATCGGTGGTACAATAATTTGAAATTTTAAACGCAACCCAGATATTTCTGGTCCCCTAGATGAGTATCTGCGCCTTGTTTCATCAGACGCCTTCCACCTCTATGTGTGAGATTGCTCGCTGCTTGGCAAGTCTTGTGGGACACACAAGACGGCAATAAGTTGCGGGCTGTTTCAGACACTGTTCAAGAATGGCATTCAACTTGTCGCCGTAGTCGCTTGGAAGAGATGGTGTTAGCCCGTTTTTGCAGTGGTAACACCAACCTTAGTAACTGCTTCCTTTTGAGGGGGGGGTTATCACTCCTGAATGTCACTGGTGTCGACGGTCACTTACGGTCCGTCACTTGCTTGTTGGTTGTCACCATGTTTATGGTGTTCATCGACATTTCCATATTCCGCGAGACATGGCACATCAATTGGGCGATAAGTCTTTCCTTCTAAACGGAATTTTAAAATATTTGAAGACTTATATATGATATTTGGGGTTTGTTTAACATCTCTGTAATGTGTGGCGCAATGACAACCCAATCACTGCACTGTCACTGAGGTTGACGTTCATGATCTTGTTGTTGACGCACCAGTAAGCCTCACTCTCCCCTCAACAAGACATTTTCTGTTTTACATTGGAAAAAGGTCACAGACATACACCACAGAAATTAAATCACTGAAAGAAGTGACAGAAGATAAGCCACAAGGGTTAAGTTACGAATTTAATGATTTTTCAAATGATGTCTTTTGGCGTTGCAATGCAATTTTAGGAAAATCTTGATGGACAATATCTCTCATCCATTCACGAGCTAGAATTTCTTCCGTAATAATTGTACGATTTACGTCAAATTTTGGCTCAGCAATCCTCCCTGCCCCCCCGGGGGGGGGCTCTAAAGCGATGTACCAAATTTCATTCCAATCCGACCTTTCGTTTGTGCTTCACCCCAAACTACAAAAGTGCAACCAACGGACCAACCAACCAACCAACGAACATTTTGCAATTTGGTGTCCGTTATAGACTACAATACACTCGCCGCTCCGCCAATTATCGGATTATTATGAAGGCCATTTCTAATAAATTTTGTATTCCAGCATTTTATTTGTTTGTTTGTAACGTATTTTTTTTTTAATTTTTGACCAGTAAATGTCAACTATTATTTTTTTTGTAGATTACTGCTGCTTGAATGGCTAAAAAAATCCCCCCCCCCCCCAAAAAAAAAAAGCGAATATTGGTTGGACGCCGACGGTTATTTACTCACTGCTTACTTACTTAAATTGCTTCCTGCTTATTTACTCTCAGGTACCAAGGGATTCTGTTTGTTTGTGCGACTTGGCATCCTCAGACTTTTCGTTCTTGAGTCGGCATTTTTGCTTGGACGGATTAAATTCGGAAGGACTCGCCTTATCGTAGGTCAGCGAACCGATCCTTTTACTGCAAGTCCTAACCTCGTTGGCAAGAAGAAAGCTGGCGCGTTTCTTCCCCGTATCTCCTCCGAAATTTATTGTAATACTAGCAGTCTTACCCGGCTTCGCCCGGGGTTTTGTTTTGCCCGTGGTTGTTTCCCAGTTTTCGCTCACTGTTGCCTAAACGTACACTCTGATGGGCAGTTTTTCTTCCTGTATTACGCTCCTTTCCTCCATTCTCCCATCTCTCCTGGTTTTTTTCTCCATTCTTTTCCCTCCCTTCTCCGTTCCCTTCATATACAGCTGCCCGTCCATCTACTTCCCTACCTCACCGTTGCTACACGTAGTTGAATTAAATACTGCTCCATCCTCTTCCCTACCCCCGTTGGCGTTATTTGGCGCAACAAAATTGCTATGGTCTCTATTTAAAACAACGCTACTGTGCATCCATACTGTGTGAAAAATAACTGTGCATGACGTCGTTTAATGGTAACAGACGCATTGCTCCCTTCCCCCCACCACCACCTTCCCAATATCTTTTTGTTTCCCCTAAAGAGCAGGGCTAACAGCCGTACTGCCCCACACACGGGCATTTATCGTCCAGGCCCTCCTCCCCACTCCCAGTTTATCGCTTCGGCTTGAGCGATGTGTACCATGTGAAAAATAAGTTTCTTTCGTGCGTGACGTCATTTAACACTTGCCGCTGAGATGACCGCGCAGACAAATTGTTAGTCGAGGCAACAATGTGCCAATTTCAACTTCTTTTCAGGGCAACAACGTACCAGTTTCAACTTCTTTCCTAAGAATTGACACACTCGCTAGTTTTCATTGTTCCCATTTCGGGGGTCGTCGTTGTCTTCATAAAGGCGCGTTTACGCTATGACTCGCCTTTGCATTCTCGCAGCTAGAATTTAATCGAGATGGCAAAGGTGTCGTTGCCATGGTAACAACGCTATTTGGATTAGCGAAATTCGACATCGTCTGAGTAAATACTTGCAGTCTCATAATCCGTGACAATAAGATAAAGAATTCCTCCAGACGAAACTATTTTCCCAGTCGCTTCTGAACTCGCGATATTGACTGCTTTCGTTGTGAGTCGGTGCAACTAAAACTGGCGCCACGTTGGAATAGCAGAGGATTTCTAGCTTCTAGCTGCGAGAATGCAAGGGCGAGTCGTTGGGTAAACGCGCCCTTACTGCTATGAGACTTTGGTTTATAATGTAAGATTTGCATAAATGGTGTAATCGTTAGAATGCCGAATGGTTATCCTCCTTACTATCTTTAGGGCGAACCGGTTTGGTGAACCAGTTTCCGTTAGCACTGGTGTAATAGGGACCCAATGGCGGTTTCAGTTTCACATTTATAGACTTTTGTTCATTATAACTATCGTAGTTTACTGTAATCAATAACTCCAGTTACTGTGTGAACCTCTCCTACATTATACTCGTCTTACCGGCAATTTAATTCAACATTTCGTTTGTAAAAAGCATTGGCCTCTGCAGATAACAATAGAACTCAATCGCACCATCAGAGGTGTGAAAACACCTAAAACGTTTGTCAGAGACTTGGGTGTTTGGTTCTCAGCAGACCTAAAATTCTCGACTCATTGTAGTAATATCATCAGGTCATCAAACCACCGTTTGGTTGTAATCAGGCGTTGTTTCACCTCCGGTGAGCCGCACAATTTGCTCGAGGCCTACAAGGTGTATGTAAGGCGTATCCTGGAATACGCGAGCCAGGTGTGGTCGCCACACTTGGTAAAAGACGTTACTAATTTCGAGGCGTTTAAAGACGTTTTACCAAATTCGTGAGAGCTTATAGAGAACTGTCTTATGAGGGTAGACCCTTACGTGCCAAAATGAATTCTATTGAGCTCCGATGTCTCAAGCCGCTTTTATCTTAACATTTTTAATTATTCATAATAAGGTTACTTTTGAGTTAACTAATTTCTTCACGCTTCGTGGAGCATCTATAACAAGAAGCCACAATTACCAGTTGTTGGTTGATAGAGCTCGATTACACTGTCAGAAATTTTTCTATGTTAATCGTGTGGTGGCAGCTTGAACAGTTTGTCCGTAGATTTTGTTAACGTCTCATCTCTGACAGGGTTCGACAAAGATTAAACAAATTGGATTATTGGATTGGACAATTGGATTAAACAAATTCTAAATTTTTACATTGCATTTAACATTGCAATTCACTTCTCACGACCTCCCAGTAACCTAAAATTGGGTTTATCAATGACGGCACAATCTGGTGGTAGCTCGTTGAAAGCATTTGCTAGTTTCAGTCAAATATTGACTATTAGCAAATTAATAGTGTGAGTCCAATTATTTTGTGGTTGAAGGGATAAGGGTTAAAAATTTCACTCCAGACGATGATCATAAAACCACAATGGCATCAAATGGAACAATGATTTAATTTTAGACAAAATATTACTTTTTTTTGTCTTGCTCACAATACTAGTATAAAACACACATTAAAAACCCCCATCTGGATGGGCACATCAACCTCGAATCGCCATGTTGGATGTTGACAATTCAACAAAATGATCAAATTGTCAACATCCAACATGCCGGTTCGCGGTTAATGTGCCCACCCAGTCGTGGGTTTTTAATGTGTGTTTTATACTTGGATTATGAACAAGTCAAAAAAGTATTTTATCGAAAATTAAATCATTGTTCCATATGATGCCATTGTGGTTTTATCGTCACCGTCAAGAGTGAAATTTTTTACCCTTAAAGGGACACCCGGCCTGCCGTATAACATTCCGCCTGCCTTATAACAATTCGCGCTGATCGCCTTCCGCGCAATACGAACACCAAGGTCATCTGAGTTAGTATAGCTGCGTTCTTCGCAGCAAAGAACGTAGCTACTGTCTCATTTGGCATTGTGCTTAATAGACGAACTGGCATGAACGCATTAATCGTGTCGTCACAAACCGGAATGATTCTCGTATTTTAACATCACAGTTTATAATTTTCTAGGCTAGTGCCTTATAATTTTGCTTCGGCGATCTATTATAATAATAATTAATTTTATTTTTTACCGCATTACGCTTTTAGATTTTTGATCTCATCGTAATTATAAGCGAATTAGTACATGCACACACAGAGATGAAACGTCATGAATATTGTATCATATACAAAGCAAAGCATCATATACTTACGGGTCGTTCGTAAATAAAGTTCCAATATATTTAACAGAAAATCTCCTAGACGCCACATTTAAAAAAGAATTTTTAGCTAGGGAAAGACTAACGATAAGTAAATAGACCTTTGGGGCCGTGCTTGACGTGGAGGATTGAGAAAAATGGCGCTGGGAGGTATATCCCTTTAAAAACTAATTGTGATATTACCTACATACTCGACTCAGGTGTAGAAGTTCAAAAGTGGAGGCATAGGAATAAAAGTTGACGAACTCTCCCTTTAAGGCAACGCACTGTGATTGGACAAGACCAAGTTGTGCTTCACGTCATTGCCAGCCAATAAGCCAGCTTAACGCACTTTACGGTTACATTCTGGTGGCTGTTGTACCCTGCGAGGAATGCAAGTTTAGCTGCTTTCGTCTGCACGGTGTTTACAACGCCGTAAGGTGCTTTCGTGTACACAGCCCGACCCTAAAGGAAGGGAACTCTACAAAGAAACGAAAGAGTGTGGAACTTCATTGCTAGTCTATTGTCGACTCGTCTACCTGAGGACGCAACGTTGTTTGGAGGTGGTCAATTCCGCGTATTTCGGACGCCCTCCAGCCATTCCGAACGTGACTAATGGGCAGCTTGCTTGGCTTGACCGTTGGCGCGTGCTTCACAGGATGTTTCTCGCTGGTGTCTCCTTCCCCAAGCGAACAGCCGTCACTACTTAGAGCTAATGAAAACCAGACTCCTTAGCAACACTCGACGACACATCAAAACACCCGAACGTAATCATAACTAAAACAATCTACATGCCTAAAATTATTATTAAGGACGGCTTTTCACCTTTTCAATTCCTAGATGCAGCACCAGAGAATCTTTGAGCAATATATAAAGAAAATAGCTGTAAATAAAAAAAAAGGCACAACACTATTCGGAGCAGCGTCGTGATTTTCTTTACTAAAACGAGATCACGTGACTCACATCAGCCTACTGGATGACGAGAATATGGAACGTGGATGCTGTGTTTAGAATATGGGCAACGCTATCGAAATGCTGAACAGACGCCTTTAAAGTGGTATTTAATAACAGGAGGGAATAAATGCATTATGGTCTGTTCCACATTAAGTTTGCAGGAAACTGACTGTTTGGACACCACGTTTTCTTCCACTACGAGTGCAAAAACATGCAAATATATCCCACTCGTAGACTCTTAACAGTAACTGTGTAGAGTCTACAGCCGTGATATACACATGATTTTGCATTCATAGTGCAAGGAAAGGTAGCGTCATACACTCAGTTTCCTGCAAACTTAATGTGGAACAGTGGGAGGGAATGATCTGGGTCGCGGGATACGCTGATTGAGTGAGCGAAGCGAACGAAAATCAGCGTTTTTTAGCCAGTGCGCGCAACAATTTGAAGAATTCAGTCGAACACGGACTCGCACATGAGCTACCATATCGCACCAGTTTTGCAAACCGTGCCCCAATCACCACCAGTACACGGGCTTCAGTTAGTTATTGTATACAGGTCTTCATTTCAGTCGTGCTGCTTTTAAGTTTTGGCAAGAGAGCTTGTCCATGTTGCAACTCTCGCTTCAAATTCCACCGATGTTTGCACATGGTCGTCTGGGACAGAAGCAGTAGATTTCAACTCCTGGTTCCAAGCCGGACGATTTAATATCGCCAAAATCTTATTTTACCTAAGCAGTACTATGAGGTTTTAACTACCCGATATGTACGATAACTGGCGCAGGGGCGGGAGGCAATGCCATCCTCTTTTTACGTTTGTTTAAACTCTGTCTTGTGAACCGACACACGCTTGAACTATTCGCAGCACAAGGGATATTTTTCACACATATTTATTAGGTGAAAAGCTACACAACATAATTTTTAACGTACGTTGACGGCAAAAGTAAACAAGTAAGGGAAGAGACTACACAGTCGCAACAGGTCTTCTGTACACTTCCTCTGCTTGCGGGCCACTTCCGCTTCATAGTTCCGGTTTTTTAATGCATTTTTAACTAATCTGTGGACGCTGAATCTAACGGGGAAAACCGTATGTCTCTATCTGACACCGCTCTGTTGATTATGGTCTCACTTGTCTGCCACTTCCGGCCACTTGTGGGTTACTTCCGATTCATACTTACGTTTTTTTTTTATTCATTTCAACTAATTATGGACGCTGAATTTGATGGATGAAAACCGTTTGTCTGGTACCTTTCCGTAGGTGATGGGCTTACTTGTCAGCCACTTTCGGTCATTTGTAGGCCACCCCACGTCACACTTCCGTTTTTTGTGTTTTTTTTCTTCTTTTTTTTTCCTTTTAACTGATTTTTGGATACTGAATCTCATGGTGAATACCGTTTGTCTCTATCTGGTACCGTTCGTGAGTGAAAAAGGTGAAGACAGACGGATTGGGGGGGGGGGGGATGAGGCTTAATGGCGCGTCGACAGCTTGGTCATTAGCGCCAACGCCAGTCACAGTGCAGTGGTCCGGGTTGCCACGGATGGGTGGGCCGGGGTTCCCAATGCAGGTGGGCCCCTGGCACCTAACCTTTCTGAATTTATGGTGTACACGTCCCTGCAAAAGAGTAAGACGGACACTAATTCAGCAACTGGCGACATTGGGTCAGTGCTCAGTATGAACGGTAGAAATCAGCTAAATCGTCATATTCGTTTTTTTTTTTGCCATTCTTGGATTTCCTGAATTTTTTTTAAAGAAGCCACCATGCATATGTGGACATATACTGATTGTTACAAATAGTTTTTGCCGAATAATTTGTTCAGAGAATTTGGTAACTAACAATTAAATTAATGTAAATCTTTTTCCGTTGCTTATTTAATTGATCACTATTTTTTCATCGCCACCTGCCGATCGCTCTGCATAACTAGTGGGCAACAAAATTAGTGTAATTTAAATAATAAAAAAAAACACTATGTGTAATAAAAAAAAACCTACAGTTTTTCTCCAGTTTTGGTGTTAACACTAGTTGGACAATTGGAGTTATTTTACAGTTTTCAAGTAGCTTCTTGAATTTAACTTTTTAACAAAATTTTTGCCATCGAATCTACCGTTAAACTGCAGTTTCATTCCATTTCTGAATTTTTCTGCAGTTCATTTTCAGCAGGGAGGTCCTTGGAACATACAACGGCGTGACCTTTAAATGTTCAAAAATTGTGATGAACTTTTTTGTGTGTGATAGTGATGTCTAAAGACAACTTTTACACACCCTGCGTATGACGAATTCGGGGACAAAAAAGACCTTTTTTTTTTTCAGTCAACTCTAATGCGTAGTGCCTTTTCACTGTTTCGAACTGCGAGTCACTAAAAAAACAAGCTATTTTAATCTCTGAAAAAAAATAGTAAATAAAAATGCTCCTATCCCACTGACCGTACCTTTTTTTGGGCCTAACTAGGTATTCTGGTTTTCAGTAACGCCATCTAGTGCTGACTCCTCATCCTCTTGCGCCCCCCCCCCCCCCATACCATGAAGGTAACACTCTTACTGACACAACATCGGTTGACTACGGGCAATAAAAAAAAAAGTTTGGATTGCACGGTGCACTTGAAATAATTACAAGTCCGTTTCTTTTTAGGATTCCAGTCAGAAAATAAGGTTGTTGACTGACTTTACAGTCCATCCTCAAGATGGCCGCTGAGTTTACCAAATGGCGGCTTTCACAGGAAGGAAGACTCACAGGAAGGAATTAAATTGTGTCACTCCGGGTGCTTTGGTAGTAATACTGTACGTGCCTTTTTTCTGGAAGTGCCTCAAGCCAAGCTCGCAATGGGCTGCCACGCCCAGTCCCTAAAACTGGGACTCCACTCCGGTAACTTGGAAACAGAGGTTTTCTTTCACATTACTAGACTGATTCTCTCACACCCACTTATTTCAACCCATTTCAGCCTGAAAGCCACCCTGCACACCTATCTCGACTACGAATTCGTATAGCTATGTGACGGATTTAGATTAAATCGTTCGTTCGCACGTACTTCTTCCTCCTCCTTTTGGTTCTAAGGGCATTATGGTAGTAAACAAAGAAGGAAATCACAAGGTAAAGGGTAAATGAAGCAAGCAGTCTCGAACCCAAACCCAGGACATCCGGTTTACTAGCCGGGCGCTCTAACCACTGCACTACCGGGGCGGGTACTGGCTACAGGCTCCAGCAGACTAGTGACTAGTGTATTGTGTAACATCACAAGGACAGTCTTCAATGCAGACTGCTTGCTTCATTTACCCTTTACCTTGTGATTTCTTTCTTTGTTTACTACTTGCATTTTTTCTAGTGTGGAGGCCAAGAAGCAATGTTGCTTTCCCTCCTTGTATGTATGTTTGTGATCTTTAGGTCACCACTGAGAAAGATTGAACAGCTACTTAGCTCGAATGGAGCCTGTAGCCAGTACCCGGCCCGGCAGCGCAGTGGTTAGAGCGCCCGGCTAGTAAACGGGATGTTTTGGGTTCGAGTCCCAGCCGGGGCAGTTGTCTTTTCTTTCTTTCTCGGACTAGTGTATTGTGTAACATCACAAGGACAGTCTTCAGGGCATTATGGGTTATTCTTCTCGAATTAGGGCACAAAATGGACCTGTCCTAATTCCAATTGTGGAATTCTAGGAGTGAAATTTTAGGAGTATCCTAGCCCTAAGATCATTATCGATTGCTCTCTTGGAATTAGGAGAGAGAAGATGGATTTCTTAAAATTTACGAGGGACTATGAAGGCAGATGAAGTTGGCAGTACAGTTGTCGTATCCTAAGTAAAGGAAGTCGTATCCTAAGTAAAGGAAACTAAGTCTACATTAAAGACTGGCCTTGTGAGAAGACTTACTGAAAAACAAAGAAAAAA
>JAHWFP010157278.1:15734-51259 GCA_023313725.1 Lithobius niger | reverse complement strand
GTGTTAAAAATTACATGCTTGTCATTATTAAGTAAATATGAACCCGTTGTAGCATCCGGTATTATTTGTCTTTTTTACAGTAGCTCCATTGCTCTTAATTACGTATTATCGTTTTTCCTTGGGGTGGGGGTGGGGGAAGGGGGAAGAATCTAATTACTGCTTGCATGATGGAATGATTAGGTGTATTGGAAGCGATGAATTTTCCATTCAGAGATCAAATCTGTTACTACTAAGCTACACTAATACAGCCGAAAGTGTTCTGTATCACGGAACACTTAGTTGATTACTGGAGAACTGTACCGAGCAATATTTATTTCGTTGGTTACGTAGTTAATGGTCGATTTTGCTGAGCCAATATTATGTTGGTGGTGTTTTTGCTGATATGCTATAGCAAGTGGTTGGAGGGGGGGGGGCATAAGCGATAAACATATCCCGGGAAAAAATATCCCCTGCACAACATAGAAAACGTGAATTTGAACCTTTCTATACCATTTTTAACTAATAATATCCTAATGGTGTGTTAAGATTACACCCGTCACTCACCCCTCCCCCCCGCATATGAAATTTACTGCAGAGACATGTTTCCCCCATGTATGCGATTTCCTGGTTATTTTTTTCTCTCTTCAGTCATTATAAAAGTCTCGCCAAGTAAATAAATAAGAATTACAAAAAGTGTTAATCAGGTATATTTGTGCGTGTTTTTCGTGGACCAATTTCTTATTCTCTTATTAAGTCACAGGCTAATGTCCGTCGCCTCTCCAGGATTCAACGATAATATTATGCTTTCTACCCAGTTGTACGGAGGGAAGGAGGGATATAAAGGGAAGGGCACATCAATACGTTGGTTATTTGTGTCTAAACTGTCAAATCTGACCTCATTTTGGCCAAGAAAAAGGCGCACAGCTAGACATAAGCAATACGAAAACATAGCAAGGAGGAACCAAGCAGATATTACTTAAGAGCTAAAAAAAATAAAGGTGAATGGCGGCGTGGCGATCTCATGGACAAGTCTTTGTTTTTAATACTCAACAAAAGAGTTTCATGTTTAAAGACATCTAAGAAATAATTATAACGCGTTACAAAAGAGTGAAATTCACGCAACAGCGAGATATAAGTAGCCTGATAGCATCAAAATGAATAAACACAATGAATAAACACAAAATGAATAAACACATTAGGAAGGCTAATTTCGTTTCTGTGGCATAAAATGACTGCTATTGACCCAATATGACCTTTTTTGGTTAAACATTGGTGTAAGTGAGATTAGGATCTTCTAGCTAGGGGCTACTAGTCTAATTTCTCGAAAATAAAGCGTGTTGGTCAGTGCTGAAAGTTAAGTAAATTTACCCAGAGCAATCCACAATGTTGGTTCCATCGTGCTATTCAATTGTTATATATAATTAACCTGGTTGAAAAATCATTACCCATAGTATAATCTCGTTGAATCTGGCCTTTTGCAGAATCGGAGTTCGGTAAAGGCATGGCGAAAATAATACATTATAATGCTAAGTTTAAAGAAGACAGAGAGGTGCCGTCTTCCATTATAATAATACAATAGACAGGAATGAATCAGTGCCCATAATCACACTTGGAATACATAATGTCGTATCCAGCGCAGCGCAAACATACATTTTTTTGGCCAGTTTTTTGGATGAATGAACACTTACAATGAACCAATAATTTTTAAAAAATGTTTGATTTTTGCCCGACATAAAAATGTTTAAAGAAACTAACCCAAGTTTTTGCCGCTTGAAGTTGTAAAGTCGCAGATTTAATTTCCCGGATTACTGCTTTAGGCATTAAATGAAAATTCTTTCTTTGTCATTGCCAGCCGAGCCAATTTTTTTTTCTCTCTTTCTGAGCTTAGTCATCTCGTATCCTCACAAGACCAGTCTTTAATAGACTGTTTGCTTCGTTAACCGCTTATCTCCTGACTTACTGTTTTTTTTTATTGAAAAAATTAAAATTAGGCAGTAAGAAATTTTCACTCTTCGCATTTTTCCTTTAAATAATTAATCTGTGAAATGTTCTAAGCAGTTGATATCACAATTTCAACCAGGAAAAATTACTGGCGGGAATCGCTTAGAACTTGCCACGATGACCTGGCCATAATGAAATAAAAGTCGTGTAGGTTAGCTGATTTTAAGTAAATAAATGAGTAGCAAAAAGCTAAACAAGTTAGAGACATTGTTCAAACGAAATATGATGAGTATCATGTAAAGATAACAAAAATCGTTGATCATTCATATTTTATAAATTAACAACAACCTGACGTTAATTCAACAAACCATTTCTTTGCTTATTTGATGGGTGTGGTGCGCCATATACGACGCTCACGGCAACAATACCACGCTCCAGTATGCAGCTGCGTACATTGCAGTCATTCTTGAAGAGCGAGAGGCTATTGTTTAAATTTAGTATAGGCTTGGACATTTACTTTTGAACGGGACTGTACATTGTTAATATTTAGGAATTTTTGAATTTGGTGTTACATAGGAGAAATTTCCAATTATGTAAAGATTCAAACTTGAGATTTTTGAAAGATGTTAAAACTATTTTCAAAAATATTTTTTTTAGGGGAGGTGAGTGTGGTGTCCGCCTAATAGCCCTCAGTGTAGAGGGCGCACCACCTTGCTGTAACCTCTAAGCATTGTGACGCATTATGTAGCATGACGTCGTATGTGACGTCATGCATAATTGTACTTGAATAAAAAGGCATAGAGCCACCCTTCAGGTGGCCACACAGAGATCGCAGTCAGCAGTATGGGTTGATTCCTTGCCCTTAAGGCAGCTTAGCCTTAGCCTGTCTTAGGTTAGCCTTAAGCTGTCTAAAGTAATGTTATAGTGTAAATACATTACAAAACCGACTCTTAGGATAGGAACCAATCCTAACACGAGGCTTACTGCTGTTCCATCGAAACGACGTGGAACATTCCTATTTGTTAGCAGATTCCCTGCTAACCTGCGACCCAAAGAAGTCTTTGATCACTGTCACACCACCAACAAAGACTTGGCAAATGAAATCAGCCCGGTTGCTAAAATGCAAACCAAATTTCCTGGCTATTCTTCTTTTTTTATGGAAGTCTCTACTGCTGATTACGAATGTTTTCTTAGACCAAAGAACTGGCCTACTGGCATTGTGTTTTCCCTGCTTCGCCAGAGAAGCTATCATGTGAAAGTGACGGAAAGGTTTATTCCGAAACGCCAACCACCACCCGCAAATGAAAGCAATATTCCACAACCTTTCCACCGCCCCCACCCAGGTCCCCCCTAAACGTCCAGCAACCCAAACTAACATGTGTTCTTCTTTCCCCAGCAAAACGTTGCCCAGCCTTCTTGTCCCTTCATCCCCCAAATCCCCTCCTCCTATTCCACCCAAACCTGCCCTCCCATCCAATCACTCCATGCTCTGTCCCACCACATGACGCCCATCCGCACCCACAACTAGCCTCGTCCCCCCATCTCCTGCACCTGTCCCCACCTACTCTCCCACCCTGCTTGTACATGCAAATGCCGATTCACTTGCTAACAAACTTGATGAACTTGAATCTCTGCTCCATACTCACCAACCTGCAGTCGTCGTTATTACTGAAGCAAAATCCAAGACCGTGAATAACTTCCGCGAAATCGAGGCTATCAAACTCGGAAACTATCATACTGTTTTCAACCCTCTCCAAGGCCAAACTAGAGGGATCATTAGTTTCATTCACCACAGCGTGGACTACAACCTTGTGGTGGCCCCAAAGACATTTGATGATCTCCTCCTTATTGAAACTGGGACCCCTGGACACCATGTCTCCGCCATTGCCTGCCTTTATAGGTCACCAATCAGTTCTATCGACAACAATAATTCCTTCATTAATGCCATTAAATCCTTATTTGATAAGTATGGTGATAGTATTATCCTTGTAGGCGATTTCAACCAGCCAAACCTCAAATGGATGGAAGAGGAAGACCAGCACCTCACTGCTGTTGAGGTTGCCTTCATTGACGCCTACACCAGTAGAAATCTCACACAGCATGTCCATGAACCCACCAGGTTACGTCACGGACAAACGCCAAACATCTTGGATCTTGTACTTACCACATGTACGTCCAGTGCCATTTGTGACGTTGCCCTTTCCCATCCTCTTGGGAACAGTGACCATGCACCTACACTTATTTGGATTTCCGGTGAACAGGCACCAACCCCAACCAGAACAAGGTCGAACATTCATCGAGCTGATTTCAACAATATTAGAAGAGCAGTGACGGAGGCTAATCTTACTGACGCCATGGCTACCTTAAGCACCGAAGATGCTTGGACCCTTCTGCACCACACCATCAATCAATCCACTCTCGAGTTTTCTCCTACTGTGAAGCTGAGAGGAAAGAAGAGCCATCACCCCTGGGTTACCAAAACTGTTAGGGATGCCCTTAATCAGAAGAAAAAAAGCTGGGACTCCTACACTGAGACCCGCTGCATCGCTGATTACGAACACTACAAGGTGACACGCAACACTGCCACTGCTCTTATCCAGAAGTCTCGCACTGTGTATGAGCAAGAACTTGCTAGCGCTGCATCTTCCAATCCAAAGAAATTCTGGGACTATGTCAACAGGAGAAAGCCCCGTCATGTCCCTGTGGGTCCCCTGAAAAACACCCATGGTGACATTGTTTCTGATCCTTTAGCAAAGGCAAACGAACTGAACCGTTACTTTGGGTCTGTCTTCAAAAGTACCAGTCCTGCAAACAAACCTGCTCTTGGCACAGTTCAAAGAGTAGCAAACACCCTTAGTGTGGTCAATTTTGATACCTCTGACATCCTCAAATTGCTGCAGTCTCTTAACATACATTCTGCACCTGGACCAGACAACCTCCATCCTCTAACCCTTAAAGAACTTGGCCCAACCATTAGTCCTGCCTTAGCGCAACTTTATACCAAGTCCATGACTGAAGGCACTGTCCCCACGGCCTGGAAACTTGCGCACGTCACGCCTATCCACAAAGGTGGATCTAGATCATCTGCGAAGAACTACCGCCCGATCAGTCTTACCAGTATTCCCTGCAAAATCATGGAAAAGATGGTTTTTAACACCATGTTAAACTTTGCAATTGAAAACAACATCATCCATCAAAATCAGTACAGCGGTCTCCCCGGCAGATCTACAACGAACAATCTTATCCACTTCCTCGATAAAATTACCGAATGGCTCGACAATAAACTTCAAGCGGATGCAGCCTACTTTGACCTTGCCAAGGCATTTGACACCTTGCCGCATGTCACACTTCTGGACGTCCTTCGTGATGCTGGTTTTTCAGGTGCACTTCTTGCGTGGCTCGCTGATTTCCTCTCTGAAAGACACCAGAGATGTAGTGTGGAGGGGTTTCTCTCTGCCGAAGTTAAAGTACACAGTGGAGTCCCACAGGGCAGTGTGCTTGGCCCACTCCTCTTCATTCTTTTTATGAACACCTTGTTTATACATCTCGACAAAGATAACTGTGTTTTCCTTGATGATACTAAAATCTTTGCTATCTCTGATGACCCAGTAAGTACAGCTGAACTACAGGCCAATATTTCCAGTATGGTGTCCTGGACTCAATCCATGAACATGGACCTAAATGAAGACAAGTGTAGCGTTGTGAAGTTTGGCGTTCAGCACCACAAGGCAAACTATAACTTGGGACCTGGAATTGCCCTCCCAGAAAGGAACTTCAACGGGACCTGGGAGTGATCATTGATCGCGACTTGAGGTTCTCTGCTCACATTCAAATGGTTACTGCGAAGGCTTACGGGGCCCTTGCCATCATTCGGACCACATTCTCGACCCTTACCAGAAAGACATTTCTTTTACTTTACCGCAGTAAGGTACGCAGTATCTTGGGGTACGCGGGCCAGGCCTGGTGGGTCCGCCTCGAAGAAGACCGCGATAAGTTGGAACGTGTCCAGAGACGTGCCACAAAGCTTGTCGCGGGGCTCAAGAACACCTCTTATTCAAACCGTCTTGCAGCGCTCAAGCTTCCAGCTCTAGAATATCAACGAGTAAGAGGGGACCTCATTCTGATATTCAAGACACTTACTGGCAAAAATCAAGCCTCAGTTGACTGCTTTACACTATCCTCTAATCCGGTGACCCGCAACCACGGCGCCAAACTTTTTAAACACCGATGCAACACCAACCTTCGTCAGCACACTTTTTCCTTTTGTGTATTGAACACTTGGAATAAGCTTCCACTACACGTTGTCAGCGCAACCTCTGTTCTGCAATTCAAGCAGCGGCTTGACACAGTGCTCCCACATTTTATCAGCCCCTATTGTTACAAGAACTGGTAACTTTGTGGCTCACTCAGTGCCAAAAGCATTTTGTGCTTCCTGCCAAGAATCTTTCAATTTCAATTTCAATTTCAATAGCAAATATGACGGGGAATTACGATTTGTTCATTATAAACGGAAATTCGTAGTAACCGAGTTCGTTTTAAATGGAGTTGGCTGTAGTGCTAAGCCTAAAAAGTCTAGGTGGTCTCGAGTTGACTTTACTTTTTGTAAAAATTATGGTAAAAACTATCTGGTAATTCTCGACGCACACACGAAATTTCCTTTCATTTATGAAATGGAAAGCATGACCAGTGATGTCGGTATTCGTATCCTTCGGGATTTGTTTGCAACATTTATGGTTGCTGTGAAGTATTGTTTAGTTATGGCGGTTCGCAATTTATAAGTGCTAAATTCGAGAATTACTTGAAAGATTGTGGTATGAATCTATGCTGTTAAAAAGCTGGTTCGTTCATTAAAACGTAGTTTAAACACGTTTAAGCCTAACTCGAGGTTTAAGTCTAGAAATAGCACTGACTAATTTCCTCCTACATGCTAGAAATATTCCACATTGCACTACTGGGGTTACACCGTCAAAAGCTTTTCTGAAAAAGACACATGCGTACTCGATTAACTCATATGATACCAAGCATTGCAGATAAAACTATGCTAAGACAAGACCGCCAGCTAAAACCAACAGCTAATTTATGCGAGTCAACTTACCAGGTAAACTTTTTTGTGCTGTTAGGAGACAAAATGTGAAGAAAAACTGGCTGCCGGGCCGAGTTGTAAAAGTGCTCAGTCCGTATGAATACGAAATCAAGGTCAAAAACGGTGATCTTCTCAGGAAATCCGGTTCGCAGTTACGCCTGCGCGTTGCTGATGATCCGTCATTGATTTCCCTGTAGCCAATCCTGGTATAGATATGCAAATTTGGAAAAACAATCCAATTTTCAATGCGCTGTCGGGAAGCGAAACTGTGGCCTCTGGGCATAGTCCTAAGGCCGTGCAATCGAATCGTCGACGAAGTTTCGGTATGCCACAGTTGTCTCCACCAAAAGTTCAAGTTTCTCCTGCATAATCCTATAAAGTATTAACTCCTGTAAAATCCAGTGAAGATTTTCCGCCACTGTTGATGCCTCCACGAAGATCTTCAGTTAAATCGCCGTTAAAACTTCCATCGATTGTTGATCCCTCATTGGCAGTGACGACGACGTCATTGCCGTCGTATGCTGTTTCGCCTCCTTCGCTGCGTGCGGTTGCTATGCCGACTCAGTCGTCTGTTGTTAAACGGCCATCTGCCCAGCGTGGTTGCCATGTCACCGTCAAAGCCTTTAGTTTCGCGTCCAGTTTCTGGGACAGTTCATAAATCTAGGCGCAAGATTGTGCCTTTGGACTGATTAAATCTTTGAAGCCTGTTTGTAAAGCAAGTTGGGTTTTTGGGGTGGCCAAACGTTTTTTGGTATTTTGCATGTTTTTTTTTTAGTAAGCAAGTGTTGTTGTTAAAAAAAAATTTTGTTTAGGAATTTTGTTACGTTTGAATTGTGCATTTTTTTTTTTTACCTACGTGGGTCGTAGGTATTTTTCTAAATATAATTGTAACCAATTAGAGTAGCTATTGTTGTAATAGGATGGCTCACAATTTTTCGCGGGTGATTGTGGTGTCTGGGTGTAGAATCCGCTATATATAGTTCTATAATGTATTATGGTCACCTGACCAGTCACTTTTAATTATAACCAATCACAGTGTATATGTTATGTAATTAGCAATGCATCATATCCATGATGCATTGCACACCAGAGCTAATAAATAGGCATGTACCTGCTCCGGCAGGCTGCTACCCATTAGAAACCCACATCCTGTAGTTGTGTCCCTCCATGTAAGACACAGACATTACAATTATGATGATCATCATTACAAGCAACAAAATACTGGCTAAATGATGGTGGAAATAAGTCTTATAATGATAATTATAGTCAGAAACAGTCCCAAGGGAACGACAAGTATCATTATCAAAATAGGAAAAATTATCTTTCGAGAAATGTGAAGGCGAATGCAGTTGCTCGGGGAAATTCTGAGGTTCGTGTTCTCTTAAAGCACCCAAACAGTGTTGAACTTGGGCAAAAAAACTAGTTGCTATCCCAATCTCTGGGGTGATTGTGGATCCCGTGGGTAAAAGCACAACAATGTTGAAATATTGGCATTTCAAAAACAGTTATGCCTTCTAAACCCCCAAAACCTGTCATGTCCGCAGGCTCTAGTCTAAGGCTGGAGGCTAGTTATATTTGTGAAGATAAAAATGCTGCTGACATTTTTACAGAGCTTTGTAAAAATATAGTTTGGCAGAGGCAGCAGATTCTTTTACTGGATAGGACTGTGCTGTTGTCTAATGTTATAGCCTATTTTGGTCTTGTGCCACCAAAATTTTTTGCGAATGAATTTTTAGGAAACAGAGCTTCGCAGTATTTATTTACCATCCTGTAATTTATTTATCCTGTAATTCTGCTTTTGTGTCATGTTTTACTGATGGAGAGGATTCAACACCATTTACTTCAGTGTTTTAGGAATTTCAGTTGGGCTATCCCCTGATTTCACTTTTATTTGGCAAGCAGTGCACTTTTATTCTTAACCCTTAAAGTGCTGGCGATGAGTATACTCGCCAAAAACACAAGCACAGCTTTGAGTCCTAAAAACAGAGTTCAAAGTATGCACGAGATGGCCAACAATGGAGAAACGACAACAATACTAGGTTCCCTTAACAAGCCGACTCTAAGAGACGGCCGTGGCCGAGTTGGTAGAGGCGTGTGCCTTTAGTTAAAGAGCTCGTTCAAGTTGGTAGTTTGAGTCCCGTCCAGGTTACCCCAGGCTGGCGAGATAGAAAATTAATTCAGCAGTCAAAGGGTTAAATGTCTGTCTGAGCCACATCTTACTGATCAAATTGTTGTGTCTGCTGGGATGGCACTGCATTATCCTGATTTTACTTTCAAAGATTGGGAAATTTGTGTTCCTACTAACCCTGCTGGAAATGATTTTTCTATTGTGCTCACATTTTGGTGTTGCCTTCCAGAAAAGGCCTCAACCACTACGGTTGATGAGGGCCTTGAGGCAGCCGTAAAGAGCCACCGGCCATGGCTGTCCGGGCAGCAGACAGTGCCGTATCTAGGCTTATTTCCTCCAGAGAGGAAATATGTTGTTCAGACACACACACAGAGATTGGCAGTTTTACGAGTGGGAATTCACACAATGTGGTGCAGGAGTTGCAGTCAGAAGCACCTGAATTGCGAAATTATGAATCAGGGAATACTCTCTGTTTTGAATATTTCTAGAGGCCATATTGAGTATGGTAGGCCGTATCTGGTGTGCAATATTGAAGGGCTGCCTCTTGCTTCCCTCAGGGCCGTAGGAAGCAAATTAAAAGTGGTACAGCATAACGAAATCAGCTAGGGGGACTGGGGAAGTGCTGACAGCTCACCAAGTGGGGTCCGGGGCAGCCCCGGAAGCTGAAGCAATTTCTGGTACTGCAGTGTCTTATCTGGCTTCTGTAGCCCATGTTTTGAACGAATTTTTAAGGTTTCTTTTTACTTAAAATATGGTTCGCAGTAACGAAGCTGCCCCCCTTATGTATGTAGGCGATATTTTCTATTCTGTCATGTGACTTATAAAGTTATTTTTGAGAAAGTTGCATTCAGTTGGCTATTGTGTTGAGCTTCTCCAACGTTTGTTATTGACCACTTGCTGAAGCTTGCTTTGGATTAGTATTTAAAATAGAAACACTTTAGTGTATAAAATATAAATATGTCAGCCTTAAAAAACTTATGCTCTAAAGGAACAGACATAAGAAAAAGACACCCAAGTCATTAGCGTCGCAATATTACGTTTAAAAGAAGCTCCAGGTTTGTAAGCCTTAAAAAAAACGGAATGCTCTAAAAGAATACAGATACAAGAAAAAGACATGTAATCCATCAATGTCACATAATATGTGTAGAAGAAGCCGCAGCATCCCAAAAAACAAGCTACAGCTTCTTTTAGAAGTATTAGTGCGATGCTTATGGCCTACATGTCTTTTTCTTATAACTGTTCATTCAGAGCATTCATTTTTAAGGCCAAGATACGTATTTTATATGCTTTTTTTTTTAAATCCTAATATCTTATTATTTTTTCCTCGAAGATATTTCAGATAAAGTTTTTTTTAGATCAATCAGTTACAATAAAGTAGCGTTCAAGGCCCTGATGCTTGTTAATACCTACGTTTTAAGCTATAGAAATTGAAAATCTGTTCATTAGTTCGATCTGTGGAGTCCATACTGTTCAGTTGTGTTCTTTAAAATTTTTAATGCAGTGAAATGGTTATGGCACAATCCCAAATACCGAATTTCGTTGGTCTATGTTAATTCTGGTGAAATATAGGGTTTCCAAGTTTGACATTTAACATGGAAGTTCATGATGAGGCGTCATAAGGACCGATATCACAGTCATTGATAGCTCCATGTTTTGAAACGTTCCTTTTACTTCTTTTCTCCCAAGTGTTATGTATTAAGATCAGCACCACTGATCTCTACGTGGTGCGCTCCAGATTCATAAATATAGATGCGACCTTGGGGTTGCGGCACCCCGATGCCACCTTGGTCGTAGTGCATGAGCCAAACTAGCTCTTAAGTAACTTATGAACAAGTTACCATCTATTTATGTCGAACCAACAACATCCATCAGCCATCCATAATCAACAACATCTAAGCAAGGTCTACAAAACATAACATGGTGTCAGAAGTCGTCTAGAGGCAAATTATAGAGGGGAAGTCAACAATCGGTCAACAATCAATCATCTACCACGAGACAGCATGGCGAAACTCCAAGCGTTAGTAGCATTCAGGGGGATGGCTCTTATAGCTTTATAGTCTAGGAGAAGAATTCAGAAAATGCCTTAGTTTAGGAGTTAAAGGCATTTTTTAGTAGAAGTGGTAACTAATTTTTTTCTGAACAAGAAGCACATGAAGAAGATAGATATAAACGTTACCAAATTTTCATTGCAATTTTAAGACCGGAAATGAGCCGCCATCTTGGAAAAAATGACGGCGTTAATAGGTTTTATAATAATTTTAATATCTCGGCTTCTATCAAGCCGTTTTCTTTTTATTTACACCAAATTAAAGGATTTGAAACGTACTATCTTTCATTACTGAATAGTTATTTCGATATTTTGAATAGTTTACTCACAGATTTAACGGAAAGACAAAAAAAATGCATGTTTTTGTAATTTATTTCGCAATAAACATTAATAACCCAGTAATGCTTAGACTACCCGTTTGAACATTTGTAGATGTTTTGAAGTACAAAGTTTACCTTTAATTTGTTATGTAGAACGTCCAATTTGGTCCCACAGAAGTGGAGTAATTGATGGTCAAGTGAAGTAATGTATGTTGCTAACACAGTTAAACTAGCTGGAGCGATTGTTGGAATTCCCTGTTATTTCCGTGGAAGGGAGCTTTTGACTAGGATATGCCAACGTGCGCTTGCCAGAGGTCAGTCTGACCCTTTGGCTTGTATTATCTCCGACTATGTGGCTTTGTCGCAAGGTGGCCGTGACTTGCCTGGTGCTCCAGGTGTTGGGGCCTCCCTCCTCCGGCATGAGGGATTAGGGTTTCTCGGGTCCTATGTTGGTCACATCCCAACCGGCCCCTTGGCTCTGGTGCGCTTCTGCTGCAGCAGCTCATGTCATCTAATCTACTGTGACGCGTCTTTCAACGAAGTTGATCATGGGGGAGGGGTGTGTATTCCTAGCCTGCGCTTGGAGTATGAGCTGGACATAGGGTCCGATCTGTACCTGCTTGGGTTTTGTGTTTTGTCTGACTCGCTAGCTGGTGTGGGGTTCCTATGCCAGTGTTTTCAGTCTTTACAGTGTACGCATCGGATAACCTTAGAAATCGGGTGGAGGTTTTTTACACTCGGCCAGTGTGGTCAGCTGGCTTTGATCAGCTGGGTCAAGGGCCAAGCCGGGTACTTTGGGAATGAACTGGCTGATGGCCTCACCAGACGGGGATCTAATGAGGATGCTAACAGGGTTACTTTCGTTCTGGGCCCAAGAGATCAGCGCCTGGTTGTCGGGGGGATTTTTGTGAGAGAGTGGGCAGCTGAGTGGTCCTCCGGGTTGGTTGGCCGCAGTTTGTTTGGGTTACACCCCTCCGTTGTCTGTCCCAGACCCCTCAATAGCCTCTCCCATAAAGAAGCAAGTGTGAGCTCCAGGTTACGCACCGGGCATGTCCCGCTTCGGGCTGACCTGTTCCGGCTTGGGTGGGTGCGGCCGCCGGTTTGTGCATGTAATGGTGGCGAGGAGTCCGTGCGTCACTTTCTCTTAGAGCGCCCTTGCTGGGTGGCGCAGCGGCGGTTTGTTCATATTGATGGGGTTAACCTCTCTGGTCATGGCCCTTAGTGTCACTCCGCATACTGCGGATGGTGTTCATTCTCTGCGCAGGACGATTGGCTTTTGTAAGGCAACCCGGCGTCTAGTCTAATATTTCTTGTTCGTTCCCTCTCCCTCGTTCCCCATGCTCCCTTTGGTTCCATTTTGGAGTGTGTGGCCAGTTAAGGTTGAGCAGGAGGTACAGGTTGAGCTGTTTGTTCGGATTAGGTTTTAAGTAGGTTAGGTAAAGTTCAGTGTCGTGCTCCTGAAAATTTACCCCCAAAAACGATTCATTAACTTTGCATTTAAAACGTGCTCATTATCAGGCACTCGTATGGAATCAGGCTACTTGTCGGGAAATTGAATTGCCAGCTCCAGAAGAAATGAGTTGGCGGTTGGACTGCGACATGCTACGGCCTGTATTAATGACTTCAGATCCTATACTGACGGCATGCCTTAATATCATTTCGTGCCGTTGTTCTACAGTCTGTAGTATGACCTACCGCTGCAAATGTAAACAATCCAAGCTACTTTGCACCACTGCATGTGGATATATAAGCAATGAAATTCCATGTATTAACCGGCAATAAACTCCCCCATCCTATTTTTTTGTGTAAGAAATGCTGTTTCACAAATATTTTTTTTTATCATTACTCCACTTCTATGACACCAAATTAGATGTTCTATATACCAAATTAAAGGTAATACTGTGTGCTACATATAATTTACCGGATGATAAAGAGGTTGATCTAAGCGTTAGTGGGTTATTGACGTTTAAAGCGAAATTATATGGTAAACAAACGCATTTTTTTGTCTTTCCATTAAATCTGTGAGTAAACTATTAAAAATATCGAAATAATTATTCAGTAATGAAAGATAGTACGTTTCAAGTCCTTTAATTTGGTGTAAAGAAAAAGAAAACGGCTTGATAGAAGCCGAGATATTACAAATTTTAAAAACCTATCACCACCGCCATTTTTCCCAAAATGGCGACTCATTTCCGGTTTTGAAATAGCTAAAAAAATTTGGTAACGTTTATATCTTTTTTCTTCAGATGCTTTTGGTTCAGAAAAAAAATAGTTACTGCTTCTACTAAAAAATGCCTCCACTCGTTACATTTTCAGATTCTTCTCCTAGACTATTACTTGTCCGCGTCGGATTTCCAAGATGGCGACCCCATTGAGAAAAAGGCGTTTGTCGATTTCGTCGTGTTTGCGTGCGTTAATTTCAATATAAGAGGTAAGCAAGCCACGACTTGATTAAATTAAGTCGCGGTATTGCAACCTGACATTTTTAGCTTGGTCAAGTTTGAAACGGCTGAAATTAACTTCCTAATATTTGAGCTGATAGCAAAATAAAAGCAGACGATGCAACAAGCATAAAGACTGAAGCAGATTACACGGAACACGAATTTTATTGCTTGTTGTAACCTAAAGCGAAGAATAACTTCACTTGACATATCAGTAACGTAAACAATTTTTTTTTGGGGGGGGGGGGGGAGGTTCAACTTTTATGCCTCGCTTTGCACCCCTACTAGAAAACGTGTGACCACCTTATTTTTAATGTATATTATTCTTGCTTTAGAGACCGGTCATTATTTATGGCTGGGGGGGATGAAAAATGTGACTACCAAATTTTTGATCACCCTCCCCCAATCAAGATCCAAAAATAATGTAACCCCCCCAATAAAAAAAAAAAATTCCGCTTTTCGTATACCTATTACGACTGTCTGCAGATGATTCCTATAGCCAAGATTAGTGCTGTAGCCAAATAAATAAATACCTCCCCACACCGACAGCGTGTCTCGTTAACGTAAAGACATGTTGGATTAAACATGTTCTATAAAATGTTCTTTACACCCATCTCTTGTCGAGATTTATACAATAAGTATGATGAACACACTTTGTGCCAGAGGGCCCACATCCGTAACATAGTTAGCACCTGAAAGACCAAAGAAGCCAAGAAACCAGATGCCAAGGCTTTTCTAAGTTCTTTGTAAAAATTATACTTGCAGTAATGGTACTAATAGCTTCAAAACCTTGTAAACACTGAGATGATGGTGGGGGTGAAGCGTTTTTAGAAATTTTGACTGCCGAAAGTGCCATTTTTGAGGTCCAAAAATGACTAATTCTTCCAGTTGGTCAATCTGTTTTTGACCCCCCCCCCACTTGATTGCATCTGAAAAATTTATGATCGGCACTAGACAGGGTCCAAAAACTTGATGACACCCCCCTCCCCCAGCGATAAATAATGACCGGTCCTACACGTCATCAATGGCTTCATCAAAGTTTTGAAGAAAATAGCAAATAACCGTTTTACGTGATTTTTATTCCCACTCGGCCCGTTTTGTTAGTTTTTTTAGGGGGAGCTGCCCCTTACCACCCCGCTCCCTCCATTTGTTCTACCGTTCCACTTCCCATTTGCTGTTGCAAAATGAAAAAAATCCAACCTATTTTATTTCATTTTTAGCATGTAAAGCAATGAAGCACATCACATTGAAGCATAATGTTTCCTATTTTCCAAATTTTGTTTCAAGTTTCAAGTAGTTCAGTTATTTCGAAAGCATAAATAAATTTATACTTCATCTTTTAGTAAGTCTTAGACACTATAACACGTAAACGCGATGACAGGATCCGAATCTGCCAGCGGCAGCGTACGTTTCGTTTCATTTGGCCGTTGGGGGCGCACACTTATTGCCCGCTTTTCGGCTCTCAGGCCTTTTCTAACAATAAAACGATGCCAGAGCCTAACAATGAAACGATGCCAGAGCCGAATTCGAGTGCCAGAGCTGCCATGGTTTTTTTTCCATTGACGTCGCACACGTAGGCTATATTTTATACTAAGCGAACAATAAACACTTCTATAAACACTACGATTACATGAAATTAAATGCCTGCCATTGCAGAAACTATCGACGTACAAAGTCTGTTTTGTTGACGCTGTTAATGAGGCTAACAGTTTTGTAGAGCAGCTCTACCTCTTCCACTGATAAAGAGACAAACCGAACATTTAGACATTTCCACCGTGTTGTTGGCAAGACAAAGTGTTACCACCGTCTTCTTATTTATTTTACTGTATTTTATTTTAAAGGACGTTAGCCTTTCGCAGTCCATTTAATCTTCCAGAATAATCGCTGAATAATCCATCGGCGATCGAATTCATTTTGCTAGCAAAGAACAAAGAAAGATGGAACGCACAATAACAATACTCAAGCGCGACCACAGTGAAACGGGCAGAGAGCCGAAAAGCGGGCAATAAATAGGTTATTGTTCGCTTTCCTCGTGTCAATAGCTAACAATATCGACATTGTTAGCTCTTGGCACTCGGAAAGCGAGCAATAACCTATACCTCTAGTCCGAACGAAGTCGTTCTCAAATCGACGGTGGCGCTGACCTGGCTCCTGGCGGCGGTGATTACACACGGACAGGCTTTGAAGCGAATGTTCCCTCTCTGGTGTAACAATATAATATATCTAACTCTATGGTAGCATTTGAACCTGGCGACAATCCAGCAGAATCTTGGGCGGACTGGAGAAGGTCATACGAAATTTAAGAACGTGCATGCAGATATCACAAGGAGGACGATGAAACAAGAATTTGTTTATTGCTACATCTAGTCGGTAAGTAACTTAATCGTGACTTTTGGACTTTTGAATTCCCAGAACCAGCGCAGGGACAAACCCGGACAGTGAAGGAAGCGCTCGATAAATTCGATGAACATTTTAAACCGTATAAAAACCCGACATTAGCTAGTTTCAACTTCACAAAAATGAAGCAAAAACCTGGACAATCGATCGACAGTTATGTGACCGATTTAAAACTACAGGCAGAACAATGTGAGTTTGGTGAATGTGTTGATCGTAGTGTTAAAGACAAATTAATAGTGGGAATCACGGATGTCAATTTGCGCGAGTGCATATTTCGCGATCCGAAGCTTACTCTCACGGAAGTGGTTGACATGTGCAAAACGGCAGAGGTTTCTAAAGTACATCCAAGTAAAATTTCAAATTCAACAGCCTCAGTTGAGCAACTATCCAGCAAAGGTATGAATAAAAGAAGGGGTTTTAATCGTTGTACACAAAATGGCAGCCAGCAACAAAGCCACAATGCCAGTCGACAAGCGCCACACCCAACCCAGAGTGACATGAACAATCGATCAACAGCATCGAGTCATCAACAATCTCGTCGTCCGTGCTTCAGATGCGGTACGATGCGTCAACCACGTCAGTGTCCGGCGTTTGGAAAGATTTGCCACAATTGCAAATTGCAAAATCATTTTTCGAAAGTTTGTCGGCAACCTCGAAATAATTTTCAATAACAACAACATCGACCACAACGCAATGTAGAATTACTGCAGCATGATGAGACAAGTGACATTGTTTATCTTGGAGAGCTGACTGTAAGTGCTCTTGACAGTCAGTCTGATGAATGGTTTCAAGCTATAATGGTTAATGGCCACACAGTGAAGTTTAAATTAAACACAGGGGCTCAGGTTAATGTGATGCCAAAAATCGAACTGCTTAAGTGGGAAGTCAAGCCCGTTGTTCGTCGCACAAAAATTCGAGTGTCAACATACTCTGGTGAGTTATTGCCAGTGATAGGTGAGTGCACCTTGGACTGTGAAGTAGGGGAATCGAAGCAGCGACTAAGCTTCGTAGTTGTCGATGTTGACGCCAAACCAATATTTAGGTATAACTGCCTGCCAAAAATTGCATCTTGTAAAAAGAGAAATTATCGTTGATCAGTCACCACACTCAGCTGTTTAAAACATAAATACACAAAATGAAGATCCAGCAGCAGTCATAGCCAAATATAGTGATTTGTTTACTGGAGTGGGTCGACTTCCAGGCGTACACAAAATTGTGCTAAAAGAAAATGCAGTTCCTAGTGTGTGTGCAGCAAGAAAACGGCCGTCCAATGGTAAAAAGAAGTAACCGACATTTCTAATCATCGGTAGAAAATTTATACTACCTGTAAATTAAATTGCATTCAGTTCCTGAGTGCTCTTTATGACTTGAGGTTTTTTTGCTCTCCTGATCCGGCCAGTGCGCAACCCCACTGCGCATGCGTCACCATGCGCAGTCCTCCTATAAAAGCAGTCAGCTCGCCCCTGGCGGCCATCTCTTTTCCTCCAGCTCTCGTCGCAGACGTCGCCTGAAGAAGCGCTCCTCCTCCCGTCGTTGTCCTCAGCCCGTTCGCCGCTCGCAGCCCGTTCCTCGCCCGCATGCCATTGCGTGGAACTTCAACGCCGCCTGCCGCCGTTCGTTGTGCTGCCTGCCGCCCTTCAACCGCTCGTTCTCCGTTCGTCGTTCGCACACCTGCCTGCCTGCTGCGGTCGCCGTGTGCTGCCGGTTCGCCTTCAACTTCACTCGTCGTTCGTCGTTCGCCTGTCATTAAGCCACAAGTCACGACGCCACCTTCGTTCCTGTTCGTCGTTCCCGTTCGTCATTCGCCTGTCATTAAGCCACAAGCCACGACGCCATCTTCCTTCCCGTTCGTCGTTCCCGTTCGTCATTCCCGTTCGTCGTTCTCGTTCGTCGTTCGCCTGTCATCAAGCCTCAAGCTACAACGCCATCTTCCTTCCCGTTCGTCGTTCCCGTTCGTCGTTCCCATTCGTCGTCCCGTTCGTCGTTCCCGTTCGTCGTTCGCCTGTCATCAAGCCACAAGCTACGACGCCATTTTTCTTCCCGTTCGTCGTTCCCGTTCGTCGTTCGCCCATCATCAAGCCACAAGCTACGACGCTTTTTTCCTTCCCGTTCGTCGTTCGCCTGTCATTAAAGCCACAAGCTACGACGCCACCTTCCTTGCCGACTATGGATTCTTCACCATCAAGTCCGTTGCCACCGGATCCCAGTATCGTAGTGTTGCCGTCTCCACCTCAACCCACAGCCTCGTTGACCACGCAAGATCACTCTGCCTCGCCGTTACTCTGCGCACAGAAGCCTCCATCAACCTCGGCATCTCTCGTCCCACAGCAACATGATGTCCAACCCCTCGATCTATCATCAGCTTCGCATCTCAGACCAGCAACAGAACCTCTGTCCACGCAGGAAATTCATCGTCTCATGAACCGTGCCATCAGGGAATTTTCTTACAAGAACCGCCCTTCTGCTCCGACGACGAAACCTCCTTCAAAGGCCACTTCGTACGTCCACGAATGGATTGCATCATCTGCCGTCGACGCTCGCAAACAAAAGCAGCCTTCTGCTGACATTTCCACGGCTGACCTTCAGCAACTTTTATCCATCATCTTCAACGCTGAAGACGACCTCGACTCTGCCTCCACGTTGGGCCAACAACCCCTGCATCGAGTCAACTTTGCACAACCGCCACTCGACCCTTACGAAGATTCCCTTCAAGCCGATGACAATCCGATTGCCATCCCTCTGTTTGACCTTCTCAAGGCTGTCGAAGCCATCATCCCTGATGACTACCTCTACAAACCCGACACCTCCACCCCCAAGGCGAAGAATAGGGGCCTTTCGACGGGATTTGGCTATGGTCTCCGAGACGAGAACAAACGCGAAAAAGCGAAGATCGGTCAATCCACAGCCTTACTCACAACACTCCTTCGGACTGGAGGCTCCCTCCTAGGCAAAGGCGACCCTCTTGAACTCGAACCTCTCGTGAATCCTGGTTCTTCAGAGCAACCGGCGACGGCGCTGCCAACCCGCGCCAGTTTGAAACTTACCAACAATCTGAATTTCTTTCAACCGAAGCCAAGATGGACTTTGGCACCGCCCTTTACATTCCCCGCCGCACCGAGGTTCCTACAGCTGTACTCCGTGAAAATGACAAAATACTTCGCTTAGGCCTTCGTGCCAACTCCCAAGCCGACGTCCTCGCCACGGCTATCAACGCACTTTGTGAGAGACTCCCTCGCGAGACTAGTCAAAAGAACGTCAAATACCTTCATTTTCTCATATCTGAACTTTTCAAGAAAATGTCCTTTGCTTCATATCACTCATTTAACAGGTTCACTAAGGCGCTGTTCAACTCCACTCTCCTACTAAGGGACATCGCCTTAAGCACCACGACCAATCTGAACACATCCACCAAACACGTCCTCCGCAACCAACCTCTTCACGAGACGGACACACTCTTCAGAGGCCGCATCCCAACCCTCGCTCCTCACTTAGACATCTCTCGCAAGCCTTCAAACAACCAACCATTTCGGAAACCATTCCAAGAGCACGCCTCTGACTCCAGGCCACCGCCTCTACACCCCGCGACTAATAACCAAACGTCCCGGGATAAGAGGAATCCTTCTTCCCGTCAAGATCAGTCCTTTCAAGGGAACAACCGCAACAACCCACGCAATTACACTAAGACCAGAAGAAGCTCCACCCCCGACAATCGCAGCAAGTACACCTCCGCTTCCAGCCGTAAAACCTTTCGTCGCAAGTGACTATGCCCATGCTCTCCCCGTAGGTGGCAGAATCAGGCACTTCAAAACAGCTTGGCATCTGATAACAAACGATAAAACAATCCTCTCGATCGTATCCCGTGGTTTTCAACCATCCTTCAACGCAAAACCACCCACGACATCCACCCCTCCTTGGGAGCTCGCAACCAAGACCTCACCCGCTCTCTCCACGGAAGTGTCCGCCCTTCTGGCCAAAAACGCAATCCGCCTCTGCCCCGATCATTCAAAACCTGGCTTCTACAGCTCCATCTTCCTGAGACCGAAGAAGTCCGGTGGGGAGAGAATGATTTTCAACCTGAAACCGCTAAATCGCTACATGAACAACGACCACTTCAAAATGGAGACCCTTCAATCCATTCGCCTCTCCCTCAGACCTCAAGAATGGACAATCTCGATCGACCTCGAAGATGCATACCTGCATATCCCCCTTCAGAAAAGGTATCTCCACTACTTCCGCTTCATCTACCAAGGAAAGATCTACGAATTCCAAACCCTTCCATTCGGCCTCAATGCTGCTCCACGCATCTTCACTCTCGTCATGAAGCCTATTCTGAGTCACCTTCATCGTCATGAAGTAGGAGCCAACGCCTTCCTCGACGACTGGCTCCTAAACAACATCTGTCCCCACCAACTCCGGCAGGACACTCTCTTTGCCATTCGACTCCTTCACAGCTTAGGTCTCGGAGTCAACTGGATGAAATCACGACTCCAACCTGCACAAAACTTCATCTTCCGTGGCGTAGAGTTCAACCTTACGAATGCCACCGTCACATCGTCAACGGACAGGAAAACCGACCTTCTAGATCACTGCCTCTCCTTTTTCCAGTCCACAACTCACTCTCTAACATCCCTGAACTCCCTCATAGCAAAATGGATTCGATGGCCGACCTACTTCCCTACGGACGCTGGATGACTCGGCCGCTCCACCACTTCCGCATCGACCATTGGAGCAACCACCTTCCATCATCAGAGATACAGATGCCATCCGACCCCCACTTCCCATGGGAATGTCTTCGCTGGTGGATGAACACCGTAAACCTGTCCAGGACTATGCCTCTCCACGAACCTCCTCCCGACCTTCTTCTTCTAACCGATGCATCCCAAACGGGATGGGGAGCCCACATAATGGACAACGAGGTAAAAGGGACCTGGCCTTCCAACACGACCGAGCACATCAACATCCTCGAATTGAAAGCAATCCACAATGCTCTTCTCCACTTCCGTCACCTTATAACAGGCAAGATCGTACAAGTCCAGGCCGACAACACCACCGCAGTCGCCTACATACGGAAAGAAGGAGGAACACGTTCGCGGACCCTTCATCAGATCACCTCCGACATTTTCAACCTATGCTTGGAACTCAACACAACTCTCCAACTTTCCACATTCCGGGCAACCGCAATGTAATAGCAGATGCACTATCTCGGAAGAAACCACCATCAGGAGAATGGTCCCTCAAAACATCAATCTGCGAATCTCTCTTCATCATCTGGGGGAAACCCATGATCGACCTCTTCGCTACGAGGCACAATGCCAAACTTCCCCAATTCGTGTGCCCAATTCCGGACGATCTGGCTTGTGCAGTGGATGCTCTGAGCTTTCCATGGGACAATCTCTACGCTTACCTGTTCCCCCCATTCAAGCTTCTCCCAACCGTTCTAACGAAAATCGAACAAATCCAAGGATTGTTTCTCCTCATCGCACCAAACTGGCCGGCAGCCCTCTGGTTCCCTCGCCTACTCAACCTTCTTGTAGACGCACCAAGACAACTACCAAACCCTCCGGATCTCTTAACCCAACAGAAGGGAACCAAGTGTCACCCGTACTCCAGCACCTTACATCTGCACGGGTGGCTACTATCATCCAACTCATCAAGGTGGCTGGAATTTTTGAAGAACAAGCCACTCGCATCGCTAACAAAGCCCTACGGGACTCCACCAACAAAATGTACAACAGCCACTGGCAACGTTGGTTTCATTGGTGTAAGCGAAAAAAGGTTAATCCATCAGTCCCCCTATTCAAGACCTCCTAGTTTTCTTCACTGACCTCTTCAAGGACAAGCTGAAAGGCTCAACCATTCTGGTCTACCGCTCCACCCTAAACACTGTCTTCAAAGCCGCCGGAAACAGACACCTCCTCGAAGATTACCGCATTACATCTCTCTTAAAATCCTTCGAAATAGAAAGACCATCAATCCATCATGAATTCCCGAAATGGGACCTTCCCCTGGTCTTGGACTCTCTAACCAAGGATCCATACGAACCCATCCAAACCTGTCACATCAACCACCTCACAAGAAAAACAGTTTTTCTCACTTCTCTGGCTGCTAGCCTCCGCACCAGCGAAATGCAAGCGCTATCAAACGACCCTGCTAACTGCTTCTTTTTCGACAATAACAAATTCATTCATCTGAGGCCCCGACCTGACTTTCGAGCCAAAACTCAGAAACCATGTGAACCATCCAAACCCATCATCATCCCAGCTCTCACAAACATCTACGATGAGGAATCTGAGCGAACTCTATGTCCCGTCCGTGCATTACGATACTACATTAAACGCACAAGTGACCCCGAATGTCGAAGAGGTCGCATTCAACTCTTCCTTCCTTTCACCAAAGGAACAAATGTAACATCTGCTGAAATGATCGCCAATTGGATCAAAACTGTCATCAACAGGGCATACGACGATGCGAACATCAGCTGCACCGACAACAACATCAAGGCAACAGCACACAAACTCCGGGCACTTTCAACTTCATGGGCTTTTCACAATCAAGTCTCCATCGCTGAAATTCTACAAGCCACATCATGGAGAAGTCAAACTGTCTTCACAAGTCATTATCTCAGAGACATGTCAAGACAGGAAGATGGGCTATATCGTCTGGGATCAATCGTAACAGCCAGATGTATAGTCCAACCCCCTTAAGCACTAATACAGAAACGAAGACCTCCAGAAGACGGAAGCAAGACCTCCCGCTTCAAGATCTCCAGAAGACGGAAGCATGACCTCATCTAAAACACAAAACGGCCCTTTTCAGGGCCACCAAATCCTACGAAAGAGATCCAAATTCCTGTTTCTGTTCATTCTCAATAAAGTGCGAAGTTTTATTAAACTTTTTGGGGGAGCCAGTCCGCAACCCGGGGTAACTCGCCATGATGGTGCCTGCCACCTATATTGACGAGGTCTAACTGTAAATGCAATTTAATTTACAGGTAGTATAAATTTTCTACCGACGATTAGAAACCTAAATTTTGGGGGGGTTAAAATTGGTTTCTATCGTCTAATACGAAAATTTATACTACCTGTAAATACCCACCCTACCTCCCCTCTTGAGCCACCATCATGGTTGACATATCGAGAGGCCGCCAGGGGCTAGCTGTCTGCTTTTATAGGAGGACTACACATGGTGACGCATGCGCAGTGGGGTTGCGCACTGGCCGGATCAGAAGAGCAAAAAAAACCTCAAGTCATAAAGAGCACTCAGGAACTGAATTGAATGCAATTTAATTTACAGGTAGTATAAATTTTCGTATTAGACGATAGAAACCAATTTTACCCCCCCCCCCCCCAAATTTAGGTTTTTACGCAAATTGAGTTAGGGATTGCTATGGCATAAAGAAGCAACGCTCTATCATCCTAGAAAATAAAAAATACAATTTTTTCACAACTTTCCTAGATATTGAGGGTGGCATAAAGAAGCAACTAACAGTTTTTTTTATTTTTCGCACTTCTACAATGGCAAAAGGAAGCAGTTGTATTTCCCATGAAAGAAAGAAGTAACAAGCAAAATTTTGCTAAATTCAAAAAGAAGCAACTACAGTTGCAATGGAAAAAAGAAGTAAAACACTTTTAGTCTTGCTGTTATCCAATTCAAAAAGAAGTAACCTACAAAGTCTTCGAATGGCAATAAGAAATAACTGCGTTTTGGAATGGGTGAAGGAAGAAACCCACGTTTATTGACTCTATTTTCTGGCGCAAAGTCAAGCTGGTAGCAAAATTATATGAACAGCAAAACGAAATAACCGCATATTTTATTGGAAAGTTTGTAAACCAACTACGGAAACAAGGAAATGTGAAGGTTTTAAGTCAAGGCAAAGCAAACATGCTAAAAATTTTTTCTATGTCTGTATTAGATCTAACTGTGACAAAATGATAACTAGTCTTTAATTCTATTAAAGATCAAAATTCTCTCACCACCACCAGACAAGTGCGGTAGGCATGAACCAAAAAGCAAATTAGACAATAAACTTATACTAACAAAAACGTCAATTGTGCCGTAAAAAAAGGGGTTATATGATTGAAGTTTCAGTTTACTTGTTAAAATGTACACGGTTAAAATTTGGATGATTTTTAATTGAAAATAATCAAATGTACAATTGAGAAAATTGCATCTGTTTAAGTGCTGTTGTGCTTTACGTTTTAAATATATGATTAGTAAAGCACAACAGCACTTAAACAGATGCAATTTTCTCAATTGTACATTTGATTATTTTCAAAATCATTCAAATTTTATCCGTGTACATTTTAACAAGTAAACTGAAACTTCAATCATATAACCCTTTTTTTTTTTTACGGCGCACTTAACGTTTTTGTTAGTAATCCGTGGACCTTTTGTATGGCTATGGCATCGTGCTACAAAGGTTTATGCATGCATTGTTTATGCATGTATTGTTGCTGGCAACTTTGAAACAATTCAACTCAGCTCTGAAAGCCTGCATTTACGAAATAAATACGCCATGATACACCAACGTTAATCTATAACTCACAAGTAAGTCATTATAAAGGAGCACGCACTCCATACAGGAAATACTTGCCATTTGAGCTAACAATTGCTCAAATGTATAAAGACTTCATTGTTGCAAACCCAACAAAAAAATGCTCCTACGAACTTTACAGAAGAGCTTTTTATATTGCTAGCATTAGCTTTGCTACCCCAACGAACGACTTGTGTGATATTTGCTCTGCTTATGACTTGCGTAAAAGTGACCATAACGATGATAATCCTGCCTATGGTTGCATTCAATGCTCTGAATGAAAAAGTCATAAAAACTTTGCAAAAGTTGCTCGTTAGTATTACGACAAAGATGTGGAGTCTGCACGAGAACTCCGGTAACAAGGAATGGGTGTTTATTCGGTTGACCTTAAAAAAGTGACACTACTTCCAAACCGTCCTATAATAAATACTTTCTTTGTAAGCAGACTAGTTACATTCCAGGAAACTTTTGCTTCACTCCATAAAAGCGATAAAACAGAAAACAAAAAATAGAGAAAACTCAAATACATATCAATTATATGGCATCAAATACATATCAATTATGTGGCATAAAGTCATTGCAGAAAGACTTGCTGAACACATAGCTTCATCGTTTCTCAAAGCCATAAAGAGTGACCAAGAAATGGATGAGTTTGTATTTTGAGTAGATAACTGTAGCGCACAAATTAAGAACTGGATATTGTTCACGACACTAATCCAGGTAATAAATCAAGAATGGGACCTCAACGAGGTAACCATAAAATACTTAGAAAATTGAACGAAATTAGTGAGGTTCGTTTTGAAAAAGTTTTGAAATGCAAAAGTTTTGAAATTCAAAAGACAATTTCAAGAAGAATATGTAACTGCAGATTTCGTAAAACAAAAGTTCAACGTAGATCTGCTCCCACCTGAACCTGAAACTCCACGTAATATTTCAGAAACAGAAAATTGTTGATGAGTTGGTGCCCCATATTGATTTTAGAAAAAGAGAATTTTGGTTAGGAATGCATACAAACGTTAATAGTTATGTTATTTGGTGATTAAAGGTTGTTATTAAAACAACCGGAATTACTGCAAACTTCCTCTTTTAAAAAATGTTTTAATTTTTTTTGCGAACTAAGCAGTCATTTCGAACAATTATATTTTTATTTTTAAAAATGCTTTCAAAATTGTGTATTTCAGTTTTAAAGTAATTGGGTTAATAATAATGTAATCATAAACTTTGGAATAAATGGTTTAAAAAATACCATTTATTAATAGTTACTTCTTTGTACCGTTGCAATTCCTGTAATATTTCTTTGGCAAAAAGAAGTAACTGCTTAAAAACTGTAAAAATGTGCATATATTTTTTTGGTTAATACATGGTTGGATTCAGCCCAAAAATTACATTTTTGTCACGTAAAAACATTTTTTGGTATCGTTGCCAAATGTTAAGGCAAGCAAAAAAAGTGTTTTTAGCGTTTTTCTCAAAATGAAGAAAATGTTGGTTACTTCCTTTTACCATTGGACGGCCGAAAAGCCCCCCTAGCATTAGAAGGTAAACTTAATGATGAACTTGAACGTATGGAAAAAGCTGGTATTATTATTAAAGTAGAAGAACCAACTGACTGGGTTAACCCAATTACCATGGTAGAGAAGAAAAATGGATCTCTTCGCATCTGTTTAGATCCGTGTAGCCTCAACAATGCTATAAAGAGACAACATTATCAAATACCATCACCTGAAGTATTGATAGCCAAGCTAAAGGGTTCAACACAATTCACCTTGCTTGACGCCGAGCAAGCTTTTTATCATCTAGTGCTGGATGAAGAAAGCTCATATTTATGTACTTACATCTCGACATTTGGCAGATATCGTTTCCTCGTTATGCCAATGGGCCTAATCTGTGCACCTGAAATTTTCCAGAAGGCCATGGATGATCTATATGCAAACCACCCTAACATCAATCCATATTTTGATGACGTGTTGGTTAACTCGACTAAAGAACAGTCGCACAGTGAACAGCTGCAGAGTGCTTTACAAGTAGCACGAGAAGGTGATCTGCATTTCAACGGTAAGAAACTACAGCTAGCTGTCACAAAATTGAAGTATTTAGAATAGAATTGAATAGAGAACCCGACGGTGCAAGCAAAAGCCAAGAAGCATCCACCCTCCCTCCCCGCCAAACCCACAAACCACATACACACCCAAACCAAGGACCAACCACCAAGAAAAGCCTAAGCAAGAAAACGGTCCAGCCGACTTTTGAAAGAATCCAGCGAGGTGGAAAGAACAACCGAAGCAGGAAGGGCATCCCAGGCCTCGACCACGCGTTCTGAGAAAAATCGATGCCGAACATTACCGGAGGAGACACTCCGCAGAGTTTGCGGGGATGCCCCCTGGTCATAGTGTGAGAAAGACAAAAAAAGTCGGCTGCCTGGACATCAATAAGGTGGTTTAAGATTTGGTAAGTGAGGATAAGGTCACCCCGAAGGAACCTGGTTTTGACCGAGGTCAAGTCAAGTTTGCGAAGACGTTTATCATAAGAAAAATTTTTGAGGGGAAGGCACCATTTAGTGAGGCGGCGTTGGCAAGTCTCAAGACGGGCGAAGAAAGAAGCATAAGAGGGGCGGCCAACCTGAGAGCAGAATTCGAGCGTAGAGTGAAGGAAGGTTTTGCACAGGAGAGCAAACAGCTTAGGTGAGACAGCAGAGAAAGTTTTAAGAATGTAATGGGCTTTTTTGAAGACTTTGCCGATGATGTAATCAGTATTGTCATGAAATTTCAAGGACGAATCAACCAAAATGCCCAAATCCCTATGGGACGTGTTAGTAGAAAGGGTAGTTTTACCAAGGTGATAGCTGCAGTGAGGGTTGTTATGCCCAAAATGTAGCACCACGCGTTTGAGAGGATTAAGGGCAAGACAGTTTTTGGTCGACCAGGCGGCAATGGCGTCAATGTCTTGTTGGAGATCTTGGTGAAGAAAAGCGGGAGAGAGAATTTTCAGGTTGTCCGCATAGCTTCTGCTAAAGGATCGAATGACGGAATGGAGGTCGTACAGGAAAAGGTTGAAAAGAAGGGGCCCAAAACGGACACCTGGGGGACCCCCGAGGTAACGGGGACCCAGTCACTAGTGGAACCTCTGAGACTAACACGTTGTCGTCTATGAGAAAGATAAGAACTGATACAAGCAATATGTGTTTTGGAAAAATTCAAAGAGAACAGTTTGTGAAGGAGGATGAAGTGGGAGACAGAATCAAAGGCTTTCTGAAAGTCGAAGAAAACAATATCACATTGCACCCCTTTGTCCAGTAAGGTGGTAAGGTGGTTGTAAGTTTCAAGAAGGTTGGATTGGCAGGAGCGGCCCGGGAGGAAACCGTGTTGGAACTCAAAAACAATATTGAGACGTTAACAAATGCACATGATAGATTTATGGAAAAACCTTTCAAGAATTTTAGAAGCGACACAGAGCAAACTAATCGGGCGATAATTATTAACATCATGGAGGGAACCACCCTTGTGTACAGGAGTGATATTTGCATCTTTTCAACGGGTAGGGAAAGTGCAGGAAGAAAAGGAACTTTGAAAAACCAAGAAGAAGGGGGTAGCAAGAGAATTTGCACAAGATTTAAGAAAGAGAGGGGAAATGCCATCAGGGCCGCTGGAAGAATGCTCCCTTAAAGCAATGAGGGCATATTGTTTCAACAAAAGGTATCGAAGTTGATCCAGACAAGGTTACAGCGATTAAAACCTTCCCATCTCCTACAAACCAGCAGGAACTTCAAAGATTCTTAGGCATGGCAACCTACCTGCTTAAATATGTACCACACCTATCTGAAGAAACACGGCAGCTACGTGATCTTCTTCGAGCATCTACTGCATGGACTTGGGATGTGAACAGTGAATCGTGCTTCAACAGGGTGAAAGGAATGCTAAGCACAACCCCAGTCTTGGCATTTTTTGACCACAACAAACCAGTGCAACTGTCAGTTGACGCGAGTTCGTTTGGTTTGGGAGGAATACTGTTGCAGTGTGGGAGACCAGTGGCGTACACTTCGGCAACCCTCAACAACACCCAGCAGAGGTACGCACAAATTGAGAAGAAGTTACTTGCCGTCGTACACGCGTGTGAACATTTCCACTACTATGTTTATGGTTGTTCGTTTGAGGTTCAAACAGATCACAAGCCGTTAATAGGACTAATGAACAAGCCCTATGAGCAAATATCTCCAAGATTGCAACGCCTAATGCTACGGCTACAACGTTATGAAGTGCATCTAACCTATGTGCCTGGAAAACACCTAACAGTCGCTGATGCTCTCTCCAGAGCACCCGAAAACAACAAAACTGTGGACACATCAGAAACAGATGGTGCTTTTACGACTAATGTGTCTTTACTTGTGCAAGCTTCAGCTCCAAAACTAAAGCAGATTCAACATGAAACCGCCAAAGATGAAACACTTCAAGTTGTAATCCAGTACATACAAACGGGATGGCCACATCACAAAGCCATCGTGCAGCGAGAAGCACAGCTGTACTGGGATTTCAAAGAGGAACCATACTATGAGAGGACCGACTGCTATGCAGAGGCCAGTGATTAGTACTTCCATCAACATGTCGTCGTGACGCGCTTGAAAAAGTACACATTGGACATCGTGGCATTGTATCGTGTAAAAACCTTGCCCGTCAGTCTCTTTTTTGGCCTAACATCAACAAAGACATAACAGAAATGGTCACAAATTGCTTGACGTGTCAACAGCACCAACGACATAACCAGAAGGAACCTCTTCATGACAGAGAATTGCCAGATCGTCTGTGGGTAAAGCTGGCAATTGATTTCTTCACTTTACGTAATCTGAAATATGTTGTAGTGATTGACTATTTTTCTAAATTTGTGGATCTACATCAATTTGACTGCTAGGTCCCTAATTAATGCACTTAAACCTATATATTCAAGGTGGGGTCTGCCGGAAGAGGTCATGTCCGACAATGGACCTCCTTTTGATTCTGCAGAATACAAACAGTTTAATCACGAATGGGACATAGTGATTAACAAAAGTAGTCCAAATTTTGCACGATCAAATGGTCAAGTGGAACGTTGCATTCAAACTTTGAAAAATAGCTTAGCAAAAGCAGCAGAAACTGGACAAGACTTGCATGCGGTGCTCATGGCTCACAGGAATACTCCAAGCAGATGCTAATGGGTCGGCGACCGCGAACTCTGATTCCAACAACACAACAGCCATTACAGCCACAGTTTGATCGCACCAAATTCAATCGACAACTTATTCTTTGTCAACAGCAGCAACACAAACATGGTGATGAGCATGCAAAGGAGCTTCCGCCACTTTTTGTAAACCAACAACTATAGTACCAACTGAACAACAAATGGGAAAAAGGGAAAGTGAAAACAGTGGGGCCATAACCACGTTCCTACATCATATCCGGAGAAAACGGTTATGAATACCGGCGCAACCGTTTCCATCTAAAGCCACTCACTGGAAATGAAAATGATCGAGTAGTCACCGTGCCAACAGCCAAGGACTATTATCAACAACCAAGAAGAGTTCCAGTGCAACCCCCTCTTCCTCAAAATCAAGTGCAGCAACCAGGTCGAGTCGTTGTTCGTCCACAAATGTATGGACAGTGGGTAACTAAATGAACAATAAAAAAAAATAAGAATTGGTTTAAGTGAAAGAACTCTAGGCTAAAGTGTTTCCATGTTGAAAAAGTCAGTATTTTTAAAATTTAAAGCTGTTTGTCTACATAGGCCTGTTTCAGCAGCCTATTTGTAAGTTGAAAAGTCAGTGTTGTTCAAATTTAAGTTGTTTGTTTACATAGGCCTATTTCAGTTGCTTATTCATGTAGCCTATTCAGATTGTTTTAAAATGCAAGCCCTCAGCTATTTAAAAGAAAAGGGCATGTTATGTATAAAGATCAGCACCACTGATCTCTACGTGGTGCGCTCCAGATTAATAAATATATATGCGACCTAGGAGCACCCCGACGCCATCTTGGGCGTAGTCAGCATGAGCCAAACTAGCTCTTAAGTAACTTGTTTCCCTCTCATCTATTTTTGTCGAACCAACAACATCCATCAGCCATCCATAATCAACAACATCTAAGCAAGGTCTACAAAACATAACACCAAGTTTCCTTTTGTAGGCCAAGCTAATTGTGCTTATTACGGTGGGGGAAGTTGTGCTCAGAGGGACAGACCTTGTTCATCAAGGCTAGACAGGAAAGCCTTAATGCTAGGTTCCCACACGCACGTTATTGGGCTGTGTCAAACGGCTGTCAAAAGCTACCACATTTTGCGTGTTTAAATATGCAGTATTTTAAAACTGCCGAAAAGTGGTACGGCAAATGCCGCACCAGCCGTACCGCTTCCTACGGCCATAGCTTCGCTGCTTGACACTGGCTGTGCAAGTACATTGCTGATTAAAACCATTGCTTACTCTATTGTGGCCCAACATTCAAGTAGGTGTAGCCTAGAAACACTGCAACATCCAATTACCTTATCTGGGGTTGGTAACAAGACTGTGTCTGCCTCACACAAACTTGTGGCAGAAATTTCTAAATGTAATTTTTCAACTATTCATGAATTTATAGTTGTTGAAGATGGAGTTTTTGGAGATGCTGAAATTTTAATTAGGTTTGATTTTCTAAAGAGCCAGCTGGATAAGGTTGTCTTGCATTGTTCAGATAATGTTTTGGCTATAGGTAGCCTATGATTTCAGTTGAGTAATTCTGCCTATACCTTTGCAACAGTGAAATTATTAACAGCGATGATTATGTACCAAAGAATATTCGAGTTGTTACCTTCACCATTACTCAAAACTCGTTGGAAAAAGATAAACAGAAACAGGATGTGGTGCAAAATGACCATTACATTGTGGAAAGTGTTTTGGTTACATTGGCTGAAAATATTACCTTAGGGCGCGTTTACGCAGCGACTCGCCTTTGCATTCTCGCAGCTAGAACTCAATCGCGATGGCAAAGGTGACATTGCCATGGTAACAACGCTAAATCCGACATCGTTTGAGTAAATACTTGCAGTCTTATAATCTGTGCCAAAATAATATAAAGAATTTCTCATGACGAAACAATTTTCCCAAACGCTTCTGGCCTCACGTTATTTGCTTTTTTCGTTGCGAGGCGGCAGACATAAAACTGCCGCCATGTTGGAATTTGAGGTGATTTCTAGCTGCGAGAATGCAAAAGAGAGTGGTTGCGTAAACGTGCCCTTAGAGCCCTATTCTTCACATATTTTAGAAGGCATTTTGAACTGGGCTTATCCAGATATCCAGGATGGAGTATTTACTCCTTGTTGCTCTGAAGAGGATGTGACATTAATTGAAGCTTTTGTTGGATCTACACATTTGGGCCGCATCCATGTTCAGGCTGTTTTGTACGGAGAGTCGCGACATCTATCGTCATCTAGTGGCGGTTTTCAAAATATAATTTTAATTTTACGTAGATTTGCGCGACATATTTTTATTACGTATTAAAGTATTTTTAAATAGTTTTTAAGTTATATCACTCAGCCACAGTTAAGCAATTTCTCTGCGCTCGGAAAAAAAAGCGACATGTTCGTGTATCCAGAAAGTGTTGCAAGGGATGGAAAGTTGCATTTTTGTACGGACGGTGTCGCCCTCGGTTGACAGAAACAGGCAATCATCGCTTAAGTGGCGTTTCCGGCTGCCATATTTCCCAACCTAGTGGCGCATGCTATTTGTCATTCAAGATCCAGCCACTACTGTAGATAGCCCTGAGAAGATAATGAAGATACCTTGCCTTGTTGTAGTTGGGCTTGGGACGCTGCTTGCAACTTAATCGCAGTACATGTAAGTCAGAATTTTATTACTGTGAAATTCAATTATTGTAAGGAAGTAAGTATTGTAACATCGATTTAACATTAAATAATTTTAAATTTTGTGTGTTCAAGTGTTAATTTTCGTTTTTATTGTGAACTATACGGCGTTAGTTTCGGTTTGGCTACGGCGTTAGTTTCGGTTTGGCTATGGCGCTCTTCAACTTCCGGTTTTGGCGTCTGGTGGCGCTGGAATCGTTGCTGACGTTTGATGGCGTGGTTTACAAAATGTGTGCAACGAGTGTAAATCGGGTTACTTCTGGCTTGCATTTTCGTCGGTAACGAAGCATGTTTTGATTGTCCGTCGTAAATTTGGGAGGTGGCCTCTCCCAATTTCTTCTTAGTCCGTCCAGTTTGTCTACAACTGTCAACCTAAGCCATGTTGGGTGAACGTGCTTGAAGAGGGACATGATGCAGAAACGACGCCATGACGAATGAGGTTGCTTGCGTTTTGGTGTGAAGCTCGTCAACGTCAGGGTAGTGCCAGTAATTTCTCCCGTACGTCTAGAAGCAAGTTCAGATCATTTCTAACGAAGCCATTGCGGAATTTCATGGTGACAGCGCTACCTGAAACGAAATATGGAACTGATAACTCATTTTCAACAGCGTTGGAGATAATGCCGTCATCGTTCTATCTAGTTTGACCACCTGTTGATTTCGAGGCCCGTTTGAGTTAATGAACTACATCCGAAGTTGTGGGTTTGACTCTTCTATCCGTTTGGTCCGTGAGTACTCTAAAACAATAAGTAACGCTGTGATTAACCATACGAAACTTGAAAACATTACACTCCGATATGCCAGCCAGTAAAACCGAATTAGCGTATTTGTATTTACATGTATTTATTTGTTCGCTATTCCTAAGATAGCATGTCAAAAGGTAGAATATTTGATATTTGGGTACTTTTCTCCGAATTGCATGAATTAATCCAGGGTAAAAGGAAGCTGAGCTCCTTGTGGATTTAAACGAAATATATTTTTCTCTGCCCAAAGGCTTATCACTTAGCAAAAATTAAGCTGGGAGGAAATTTAAGAAAAGCAGAGGTTTGGTTATATTTTGCGAAATATGAAAGCATATTTATGAAGGTAATTATAGATAAACCTCGGGTTTTATCAACCTTTATGTGGAGAAAAAAGAATAGCCTATTTATTAAATTATTTTTATAGCTTCTATTGTAGCCTATAGCGAAATCCAAATTCGTAGGACTATGGTCAAATGAATTTGCCAACTGAATTTAACTCAGTGAATTAAATCAAAGCTATTAACGGCTTTTGGTGTAGCCTATTAGGGGCAAATATAACTTTAACTAACATGCTAGGAATTTTCGAAATAAATGTTTATTTATTGTTACCGTTATTTGCTTGTGTAAATGAATTTTTGGTCTCGACAAATTAAGATTGAACCCGGGGGAATTTGTGCGATAACATTTGTGTAGGGAAATAATTAATGGCTTAATTAATATTCATAACAGAAACAATACAATTAATTAATTAAATGCATAACTGCATAATATCATACATTTATTAAATGCATGAGCCGAATATTTATTCGGATAGATCAAAACGACTCCAGATAGCAATTATAATTGGGAGTCCTTCTTCAAAGACGACCGAGAGGCGGCAAGATCATTTGAGACTGAACAAGTGTAATTACACCTATTGTTAGAGTTTAAAAGATGGCATTACCAGCTGACATTATTTACGACAGTTTCGTAGAAGCTAAATGACTTTCTAGAACTAGATTTAATTACGATAAGATCGTCGCTCATGATCGATCACTACGTGGAATAACAATAAGTCCCTCCCACACGGGATGGCGGCATATACCTTCAAAGTGCCGCGTACGGGGAACAATTAATGAACCCGAACGCAACAATAGAATGATTGACAGGCGGAGAGGTCCCAATTGACGATAAGGGCCCAAGCTGTCCAAATGTTACTATATTTAGCATTTCAATAATAAATCAATACTACAATGGATTGATCATGGCCGATAACGCCACAGTATTTAAGCTGAACCTCGGAATGCGTGATATCATCCGATCACCAGCAGCTTACCAGACGCTAACTAGTTCACGCCAGTCAAATTCCGAAGGCCGCAATCCAGAAGTACGCCAGGCAGATTGCCGTGCCGAGCTAGCGACGGGGCTTCGCCGCTCAGCCAACCCGTGGGCCCATGGCCGCACTCAAGTTTCAATTAATGAGCTAAGTATTCTGATTGATTAGCGATAGCTAATTGTGTTTATGCTTAACTAGTACCAATTCGTACGCTACTAAATTAACCCGAGTTCCTTTAATTTAACTCAGAGAATATAATAATGATTAGGTTTACCGCTCGACTTAATCTGTAATGCCATTCGTTAAACTCATGTCAAATCATTGTAATCATACAATCAAATCATAATAATCTGTCACTGATTTAATTGGCCGAATGTGGGGTCAATATTGTGTACAGCGGAGTGTTGATTAAAGGCCCAGTATAATTGGATGTTTGCTTATTATTTAGCCTACCTATTTTATACTTGATTAGTGTTTTATACAATTGTTTGCCCTTATGCCATCCTGAACGATAATGTTTATTCTAGTCAATGGTCACTGGAATAGAACATTACAATGGAGTCATAAGTGTGATTCAATTCTCACAACTAGCCCGAAAAAGAAAAATAATACTAATAATTTAAGAGCATTCAGTTGTATTTTATAGAAAATATTGCCATTTTTCGCACTTTACAGTCCTTAAAAGCTGAAATTTAGCGTTAAAATCCGGGTCCGATTTTTTTTTATCCCAATAGTCAACAACGATAGTTG
>JAHWFP010157278.1:0-10734 GCA_023313725.1 Lithobius niger | reverse complement strand
AGTAATGTTCAGGCACTTCCATCAATATGGACTCCTAAGTTTGAAGTGAAGCCATTTGATGGGGATCCTGTGGGACCTGGTCCTAGAGAATTTTTGCTTAGGGCGGAACAACTTCAAGTAGGAAGGGGTATCCCCGAGCACATTTTCCTGATGAACTGGCTTCCTACACTTTTGACAGGCATGGCATTACAGTGGTTTATGGCGTGCCCACCTCCACTGTCATGGCAACATTTCAAAATGAGTCTTATGGTTCGATTTCAGGTGCGTAACCATGACGAAGTAGTTTTAGATAGGCTAACATCTAGGAGACACATCGAGGGTGAAATGGTTGCAGACTATATCCATGATATGGCGCTGCAAATTCAGCAACTTTCGTATGCTATGCCAGAGTACGAACAAGTGCGTCTGGTTAAAAATAACATGGGCGCCGCATTAAAACTTATGTTAGGGACTAAATCTTACACCTCACTGTTAGAATTAGCTGCTGATGCGCGTAAAATTGAGGGTTTGTTAGGTCAAACTGCAATTCAGGTATATTTAGGGACGGCGGCACCTCAACAAGTAACACAACCTAAAGTAGTTTCAGCACCTCAATCTAGTAATACAGGGATTGTAGCTAGTGGCACTAGGCCTAAGGATAACAGAAATGCAACCAAAACATGTTATAATTGTGGGGTATTAGGTCACCTTTCATTTCAGTACAAGGCCCCTAAACAAGTTAAAGGGGGGAGGAAGGTCAATTCAGTCGGTAGCAATGATTTGCCACCGACGGAAAACCAGGAATGAGCTCTGGGAAAGGGGGTGGCGGGGCTCATAAAGTAAAACCCCCAATAAACCAAAGTAACTTTAAAATCCCACGTCCAGCCAATATGGCTTCAGTTCTCGTAAGGGTTGGTGGTAAAACTGTAATAGGTATCTGGGATGAAGCGGCACCTTATACTATAGTAGGCCCCGATTTCTTACAAACTTTTCAGCTAAATGGGATTAAACTAAATGTGCTAGAGGACTCTCTCGTGTCTGCCAATTCTGCACCTTTGCCTACTCATGGTTGGGCTATGGCAAAAATTGAATTGCCAGGCAAAACTGTAGTCCACCCCGTAGTTGTTGCAAAACAGTTAGGTCACCAATGCTTGTTAGGTGGTGACATTAAAGGTCTGTATGGTGCGATTGTTGATGGAACAGATGAGATGTGGCATTGGAAGGATATCCCTAACGTGCACTATCCTTTCTATAAATTAGAACAAAAACAGACTTCAGTTAACTTTATTAAAAGTTTGGATCCAGCCATTAAGGAAAAGCTCTCAGCTGCTCTTTTGATTGAAGACCAACAAAAAAGGTTTGGGGATATGTTGGAGGAATTTCCAGCGGCCTTTAATCCCGAACCTGGGTTAACTCATGTCTTAGAACATCATTTAGACACAGGTGATCATCAGCCCGTTTCATCTAGCCCATACTACCTTCGTCCTGAAAGCGTGAAGCACTCGACGAAATCTTGAATGACATGATTCGTCGTGGCCAAATCGTTCCGCATTCCGGTCCTTGGGCAGCCCCTGTCATCGTCCGCAAAAAGAAAGACGGCGGGTGGAGGATGATAGTGGATTACCGGAAAATCAATGAGATTACCAGAAAAGATAAATATCCTTTAAACGGGATAGATGAACTCCTGGATACTTTGGGACAGCCGAAGTTTATCACGGTTCTTGATTTGCAGAGCGGATATTGGCAAGTCCCCTTGAGCAAGTCGTCCCAAGACAAGGCTGCTTTTATGACGCCAGCAGGTTTGTTTAAACCGACGGTGATGATGTTTGGTATGTGTAACAGTGGGGCGACGTTCTCTCGACTTATCAATCATCTTTTCATTGACATGAGAAAGGATGGGGTAGTCGCATATCTCGATGATATCATAATAGCCTCGGCTGATTTTGATACTCATCTGAGCACGGTAAGAGAAGTCCTGTCACGGTTGCAGAGAGCAAACCTCAACATAAACGTCAAAAAGGTACAGATCTGTTTACCAGAAACTAAGGTGTTAGGCCACATAGTTTCAGAGACTGGGATTCGCCCTGATCCTAGCAAAGTAGATGCAGTCTTGAACTACCCGAGACCTAAAACGGTGAAGCACGTTTGCCAATTCTTAGGATGTACATCGTGGTACAGGAGGTTTATAAAGGGGTACTCTCATATTGCGGAACCGCTTAATCGTCTTCTGGATAAAGGAGGTCCGTTGGTCTGGAACGAAGCTTGTGAGAAGGCTTTTAAGGAACTTAAGACCCTTATTACAAGTGCACCGGTTATGACGGCACCGAATTTCAGCCAGCCCTTCATCATCCAGACGGACGCGAGTGGCGTAGGCATAGGAGCGGTCCTATTGCAGGAGAAGGATGGTAAACTGGCTACCATCATGTATGCAAGTAGGGCTCTCTCAAAACAGGAGCGTAAATATTCGGCCGTAGAACGAGAATGTCTGGCTATCGTTTGGGCGATTGAAAAGATGAGGCCATACGTGGAATGTTCAACATTTAAAGTTTTAACGGACCAGAAGTCACTTCAATGGCTCAAAACGGCCAGAGATCCTACGGGGCGTCTGACAAGGTGGGCCATGCGTTTGCAGCAATTTGATTTTTCCGTGGCCTATAACCCTGGAAAGATCAATCTTGTTGCGGACGCCTTGTCCAGAATTCCTGAAATGTCAGAAACTTCAGTCAACGCTGTACTGCGCAAAATAGAAGCACCATCTTTGCAGCAGGTGAAGGAGGCCCAGTTGCGAGATCAGACGCTTAGTCTTCTCATCAAATGTTTGAGGGCAGGAGATGAACCCCCTTCGAATAAACTGGGTAAGAAGGTGGCGTCTCTTATGCGTTACAGTGTGCTGAATGATGATGTAGTTTGCAGGAAGTTTCAAACCCCTGCAGGTGTAGAGTCGTACTGCATCATCGCTCCTAAAGAGTGGCGTAGTAAAATTATGGCAGCCTACCATGATTCTCTCGCAGGAGGTCACCTGGGAGCGGCAAAGACCTTGGCGAAGATCAGACAGACTTACACTTGGGTCGGCATGAGTAGGGATGTTGCAAGGTACGTACGTGCGTGCCATCAATGTCAATTGCACAAATCCGAAACTGCCCCCCCTCGTGGGTTTATGATGTCGCCGAGACATTTGCCTCAACCAGGAGACACACTCGCGATCGATCTGGCAGGTCCTTATCCCAAAAGCAAGTCAGGGAAGCAATACATGCTCATAGTAGTCGATTATTTGACGAAATGGCCTGAATTGTTCGCCATCAAGAATGCTACAGCTCAAACAGTTGCTCTTTGCTTAGTGAAGGAGGTTTTTCCTAGGTTTGGAATTCCGAAAACCATAGTGTCGGACCATGGCCGACAATTTGTTTCGAGAATTTTCAAAACTATGTGCAGTATGTTTGGGATTAAGCGTAAGAATACCTCGTTTTACCACCCTCAACCAAATCTTGCGGAGAGGACGATAAAAACTGTCCGAGGTATGATTACCACCAACATAGTTGAGTCGCATAAAGAATGGGACTCGAACCTCCCTGCTATTGGTATGGCGTTGCGATCAGCAACTTCCGAAAGTACTGGGTTCACACCAGCTTTTCTGACTTTAGGAAGAGAGCTGCGTCTTCCCTGTGACCCAACTGCTATGGAAGCAGAGCTAGCTAAGATGCCGAAAGCTAGTGATTGGGCTGTCACGCTGACTCAAAATTTGAGAGCAGCCATTGATAAAGCTCAAGAAAATATTGCTGCTCAAGCCACACGGCAAAAGCCATACTATGATGCAAAGCACAGAGACTTGTCTTTTGCTAAAGGTGACCTGGTTCTTAAGAAGGCCCATTTTCTCTCGGAAAAAGAAAAGGGGTTTGCAAAGAAAATGGCACCGCGATGGCAGGGGCCGTATGTTGTGCATGAGGTCTGTTCTCCAGTTACCATGAAGCTGAGTGATAGAGTAACAGGTAAAGTAATGCAGGGGACATTTCATGTGCAAGAGTTGAAGCCGTATGTGGCGTCAGTGCAGTCCGAGGATGAGATGGAGCAAGAGTCTGGGAACGAGTCATCCGAGGAATCGGAAGTGGATACTACCACTCGCAGAGTGTTGCGACCTCGCGGAGCGACTCAACTTAAACTTCATTCGGCCCTTTTAACCCTCAAAAATAGAAAGTCGTGAGTGGGGTCACTCACTGGTGGGTGGGGGAGATGTGTAACGTCGATTTAACATTAAATAATTTAATTTTTGTGTGTTCAAGTGTTAATTTTCGCTTTTATTGTGAACTATACGGCGTTAGTTTCGGTTTGGCTACGGCGTTAGTTTCGGTTTGGCTATGGCGCTCTTCAACTTCCGGTTTTGGCATGTGGTGGCGCTGGAATCGTTGCTGACGTTTGATGGCGTGGTTTACAAAATGTGTGCAATGAGTGTAAATCGGGTTACTTCTGGCTTGCATTTTCGTCGGTAACGAAGCATGTTTTGATTGTCCGTCGTAAATTTGGGAGGTGGCCTCTCCCAATTTCTTCTTAGTCCGTCCTGTTTGTCTACAACTGTCAACCTAAGCCATGTTGGGTGAACATGCTTGAAGAGGGACATGATGCAGAAACGACGCCATGACGAATGAGGTTGCTTGCGTTTTGGTGTGAAGCTCGTCAACGCCAGGGTAGTGCCAGTAATTTCTCCCGTACGTCTAGAAGCAAGTTCAGATCATTTCTAACGAAGCCATTGCGGAATTTCATGGTGACAGCGCTACCTGAAACGAAATATGGAACTGATAACTCATTTTCAACAGCGTTGGAGATAATGCCTTCATCGTTCTATCTAGTTTGACCACCTGTTGATTTCGAGGCCCGTTTGAGTTAATGAACTACATCCGAAGTTGTGGGTTTGACTCTTCTATCCGTTTGGTCCGTGAGTACTCTAAAACAATAAGTAACGCTGCGTTTAACCATACGAAACTTGAAAACATTACACTCCGATATGCCAGCCAGTAACACCGAATTAGCGTATTTGTATTTACATGTATTTATTTGTTCGCTATTCCTAAGATAGCATGTCAAAAGGTAGAATATTTGATATTTGGGTACTTTTCTCCGAATTGCATGAATTAATCCAGGGTAAAAGGAAGCTGAGCTCCTTGTGGATTTAAACGAAATATTTTTCTCTGCCCAAAGGCTTATCACTTAGCAAAAATTAAGCTGGGAGGAAATTTAAGAAAAGCAGAGGTTTGGTTATATTTTGCGAAATATGAAAGCATATTTATGAAGGTAATTATAGATAAACCTCGGGTTTTATCAACCTTTATGTGGAGAAAGAAGAATAGCCTATTTATTAAATTATTTTTATAGCTTCTATTGTAGCCTATAGCGAAATCCAATTTCGTAGGACTATGGTCAAATGAATTTGCCAACTGAATTTAACTCAGTGAATTAAATCAAAGCTATTAACGGCTTTTGGTGTAGCCTATTAGGGGCAAATATAACTTTAACTAACATGCTAGGAATTTTCGAAATAAATGTTTATTTATTGTTACCGTTATTTGCTTGTGTAAATGAATTTTTGGTCTCGACAAATTAAGATTGAACCCGGGGGAATTTGTGCGATAACATTTGAATCAAGCTTAGACGAAGTGAAATTTAGGTGTTACAGTATTTTTAAGGAAGTAAGTGTTTTTATTGTTTGTCGTTGTTGTACTTTAGTGTTTTATTGTATATTTTTGTTTTACTTTGTAATGTCAATTATATGGACCCTTGCTGGTCTGAAATAAAGTTAAAGTTAAATGTGTGTGGCCCTCTCCTGACATGTCTTAACGATTTTCGGTGGGACCTTTTCAGCTGGAGCTTGATCGGCTCCTGCTTAGACCTAGACATCACTTGTTTAGTTTCTGTTTTGCTGGAGCGAAGAAGCACATACGTTTACTATTTCTGTTTTTAATTGAATCCGAGATTGTACGACTTTACCCACCACTACCACGATCTGCCTGGAAACGGTTACCGAAATATTTTCGGCGATATTCAAATTTCAAAACCTAAAGCGTGAAAAAGCTAGTTTGAAAGCTAGCCGTTCGTATGGTTGATATATCGGATAAAAGGCCAAGAACACTGGCATTTCATCACAGAGCTAAGAAAGCAGTTGTCAACAAAAATGTTGTATTGATATTAGCGATATTACAAAAATAAGTTAAAATACTTGGAATTTGTAGTTTTACACGTGAGCACTGTTGCGACCTAAAACAATTGAAAGTATAAAACATAACCTGTTTATTTCGGGCAGCATGCCCCGAAACACATAGCCGACAAACAGATCTTGTAAATATCTAACTAAAGATTTATTTATTTATATTGTGCTTATTAACCATTTGTTTTTATTTTATTTTTACCTTTCTAAAAAAAACGGAACTATCTGTAGCTAATTTCTTTGAAAAGGTGGCCTTTTTTTGGAAACTAAAATTAGTCACATTCAATAAAACAGTTGCTCGTTTTTTCTTTGAGCACGCAAACAAAAGTATATATTTTTTCATTGCTCGAACAAGGTAGTCCGATTTAGTCACCCTCCCCCCCCCCCCAAAAAAAAAGAAAACAAATAAATTAAAACAGGAAAATATTCTTTGCTGTGTGGTTTATTTTTTACTCTCAAATAATTTTATTGATAGGAAATATCTGGTGGATATTATATGAATATCTTGTTGCTTTTGCACTGTTTTGGGAGAAATTCTAGGAACAAATGGATTGTCTTTTACCTGAGGAAGGTTGTAGCTAAGATTCACTGGAAATTTGCAAGTTTTTTCTTAAAAACTTGTCCTTTTTAGTTGTGCATTTTCCTGTGAGTATGAAAACTAAGAACATAGCTAATGTAAATGTGTAGTTTTACCGAAAAGTAGGAATAGTACAACATGAGGTGCACGACCTTAGCTTGAAATATTTACTTGTGGGATGACGCTAAACTTTAGCCCCCTCCCCTTCCCCAAACAATGCATATTTAGTGCATATCCCCCCCCCCATTCCTTCCAAACTTGAATAAAAACAGGAGAGGGACAGCTGCTCCTCTATGTCTTCCACCTGATGAATGCTATAGGGGACAATCGATATTGGCACCGGCCATTAGCCAGCTTGCAATTAAACGTAGTAATTTGGCGACAAAAAATGTGGTACTAGTCGCCACTTTGACCACAAAATGACATAAGACTGAATGTATTAACGAGATTTCCACTTCCGATAATGGCCTAAAAAAAACTTATCTGAATCTTTTAACTGTGTTTTTGTACCCCCAAGCCATTAAAAAAAATTTCCCCCTCAATTTAAATTTCATTCCCCCCCAAAAAAAATATTGCAGCAGGGCGTAACACGTGTTCGACTGCAGCTTGTTTTACAGGAGTTGTGAGGTAGCCTATAATCACTTTAAAAATTGGTTCTAAAGAGGTCACAATTTTTTTTTTTTAGGCCTAGGCTGGGGTCTGGGGTCTGGGCTTTTGTTTGTGTTGACTAAATAAAACTTTTCGTCTTGGTAAGTAATTCACACTTGCACCACCTGAGAGACTAAATATTTATATAGTCTACTTGAGCTACTTGAATTTTCGGGGATTTGTACCGATCCCCTTCATCAGAAATACAAGTAGATCAAGTAGACTAAATAAATATTAGTCTCACAGGTGGTGCAAGTGTGAATAACTTACCAAGATGTCTGTCAATCACCACTGTTATCGTCGATTGCCGATTTTCCAGTTGTTGAAAACTTTTCGTGTGGCAACTAGCAATTTGTTAGCTACTGACCAGTGGCTGGCATGTCAAGTAAATTTCAGCCCATACAATGGCCTTGTCTTATATGAACAAATAGGGCGGCATGACGTCCCCTGCCCCTCACCAAGCTCCTGTGCAAGACTTTGGATATAACACTTGTAGGACTGCTGGTTGTCTTCCTCAGGCAACAGTCTAAGAGACTTGCACAAGTTTTAGTGAAAGTTGGAACAATTTTGGTTGTGCGTTCTAAAACTGTTGATCTTGGATTTACAGTAGGCCTAAGTTTCTTTTTTATGATTTGTTCATGGTTTGGAGTGCCGGAAATTCACTTGTTTGCATCTGCAGCGATGGCCCAACTGCAACGGTTTGGGTCTTGGAGCAGGTGCGCGGGGTCTGATGCATTGCAACTTTCAGTGTGCCCTTGTCCGGTCTTCTCCTTTTTGTTTCCTCCATGCCCTTTGATTAGGCTGTATGTTCACAAGATTGTTATGGTCAATGTTGAGTGGGTTGTTTTGGTCACACCAGATTTGAGTGCTGCAAGCTGGTTTGTTTTGTTGCTGGGATTGCCTGGGTTGGTGCCTTTATCGTTGCCCTGCCGAGATGATTTGCTGTGGGACCCGTACAGTGACGTGGCTGCTCTTGACTATTGGGGTCCTTGGGCTGTGTGGTATGTTGGTGCGCCCTGACTGGGTTTCTGCGTGGCCTCCTACGATTATTTTGGAGGAAACACTCCGATTTGGAACAAAGGCTATATTAATCTGTCAAAAAAGTAACACAGTGAGGATGATTCTACGATGTAGAATGAAGATTCTTCCAGAGAATTTGTTTTTGCCGGAGAATCGAAGTGTTCAAGTAGAAATCGACAAAACTTTCTTAACTTGATCTCTCGCCTACATTCTGTTCAGAACTTTCTGCGGCGGAGTCTGTCTATGTAAAAGTAGTGATGAGTAGAAAGCTGGAGCAGGGTTGGGAGGAAGAAGCGGCGGAAATGATGCAATTTGCATACATTACTGAGGCAATGGCGCAATGTGACGGATTTTGACAAGGCACAGTGTGCAGAGTAGAGATCACAAAAATAACTAGTGCTGGGCGGTATCTAAAATTTTCGGTATGGTAAGGATATCGATACTTTGAAAACAAAATCAGTATGTAGTTATTCCGGAATTGGTGGCAATTTTCTATTTTCTGTATTTTAATTTGTATTTCCATTTATTATTTTAAACTGATCTGCCTTGATTCGTAATACAATTAAGGCTAATTTTGCAAATTGCACTGAAAGATAGTAGGTTAGGCCAGTAAAAAAATTAATTAACTTGTTTTGAGCTCACTTTTTAACCCACTAGTTGCAACTATTTTGAATTTATTTCTAATACCCATTTAACTTTTTTAAACAAACATGGCCTGCTAATGGATCAGGAAAATTGCTGCCCCAAATGTTATATACAACATACAGTGCTCGTCTGTTGAACATTTTCACTAAAATAGGTCATGAAATGGTTCGAAAGTGTTTGGATTGCATGCACTTTTTTTAGGTAAGGTCTTTTTTCTGCGAGTTAGGATTATTTGTGAGATAATATGGTTTCTAGTTGTCGGCACGAAAATTTCTACGACCTGTAAATTTAATTGCATTCAGTTCTTGGGTGCTGTTTAGCCTATGTCTTGAGGTTTTTCACTCTCTAGATACGGCAAGCTTGTAAACTCACTGCGCACGTGTCACTATGAGTAGGCCTCCTATAAAAGCAGACAACTCACCCCTGGTGGCCGTCTCTCTTCCTCAGGCTCTCGTCGAAGATGGTCGCTCTGTAGGCTCTCCAGCATCTTTCACCTCTAGATCTTTTGCCGGTTGAAGTGCCCTCATCCTGAAGAACTTTCGTCGAAAGTGTGTCATCCAGAAGATCTCTCGTCGAAAGTCTCTCTCCCTGAAGATCCTTCGTCGAAAGTCTCTCTCCCTAAAGATCCTTTGTCGAAAGTCTCTCGCCCTGAAGATCTTTCGTCGAAAGTCTCTCGTCCTGCAGACTTATCGTCGAAAGTCTGTCGTTCAGATGATCTTTCGCCGAAAGTCTCTCGCCCACTATGAACTCGTCTGCTCGTCGCTCAACGACTCCGCCACCCAGTCCTATGCCCGAAGACCCTAACATTGTGGTTTTACCTATGACAACTCGTCCATCAACCTCAACGGCTCACCACCGCTCCAGAGCTTCACCAATCCCATGCAGTCAACGCCGACTTTCGTCTAATCTTTCGTCTGCTTCATTGTCCCGAACGCCTAGTGAACCAGCTGCTTCACAGACCGACTGCTGCCAGATTGATCTTTCGTCATCAGCATCTCATCAACGCAAGCATCACTCCAACGCACTCCCGTCTCATGAAGTCCACTGCCTTATGGATCGTGCAATCAAAGACTTGACTTTTCTTACAAGGCTAAACAGGTCAACCTGCTCCTCCTCCCTCTTCACACAATATTTCATACATTCGTGACAGGGTTGCATCCTCCGACAATGATTCCCATAAGCAAAAACAATCTCCAGTGCCAACACCGTCTACGAAGAAGCGTCGCTCGACATCCTCTTCCCTTTACCTTCAACGCCTACTCAGCGCCATTATCCACCCCGATGATGGCTTAGATTCGGTTCGACCCTCGGAAAATGCCTGCACACGCCACAAGTAAATTTCGAGCGGCAGCACATTGACCCATATGAACACACTTCAAGCCGATAACGACTCCTCTGCAATCCTGATTTTCAACCTCCTCAAAGCCGTTGTAGCCATCATCCCTGATGATTATCTTTACAAGCCTAGCCTTTCCCTCCCGTCAACAAAGAACAGAGGACTGTCAAGAGGATTTGGTTTTGGTCTATGGGATAGGAATAATAGAGAAAGAGCGAAAGTCGGCCAATCAACGTTCCTCCTAACAACACTGCTCCGCACTGGAGGCTCGCTTTTAGGCAAAGGTGAATCCCTCGAACTGGATAAGGACCCTCCGCCACCCAGACCAGGTCAGGA
>JAHWFP010157277.1:146042-167363 GCA_023313725.1 Lithobius niger | reverse complement strand
TGACACTAACCCCTTAAATACTGCAACAAAGATTTTTTCCATGCGCACACTTCACTCAATTATCCAACCAAATAATGCAAACGATAATATAAGCGCTATGGGTACAAGGCACGTGTCTTCATGCTTGATTGTTGCAATCGGAGGTAAACATTCCATATATCTTTTCGATGTTTTAAGTGGAGAATAAGTGGACGAGCATTACTTACATTGTCTTTACATTGTTTTAAGCGAGGACCTAATCTCCGGTAGTAGAACAACCTTATTAATGCAAAAAAGAATGTAACAATAACACTTCCTTAGGGCCAGCGCGGCATCAATCAAGAAAAACTACAACAAATTTATTACCACTGTTTGCAATAATGGCTGGGAGTATAGATCAGCGTCATGTGACGTCATTTTGGCTACGAGATACAATTTGGAGGGCATAGCTACAAGGTGCACTGGATTAAAATGTAAGGGAAAAACGGCACTTCTGGTCAAGACGGCGCTTTGAGAGCGGATTTCTTAAGCTTAAAATAACGTTGTTTTCTCCAACAACAAAAATTACGTGTTATTATAGGCTTAAGAAGTCCAGTCTAATTAGCTTCAGTAAGACGACCTTCTTTTCGCCCTCCAGTGCTCCTTGCAGCTAACCCAGTTACTGGCTCCACCGTAGAGTTATACACAATAATACTACGTTGTGTCACTGCCCTATACGGCTTGTACTTTACTTTACTTTACTAGAGTGTAAAAGGCCTAGAAACCGTACACTCTCTCCTAAGAACTTACAAACTATGCTTAATAGTAGCATATTGCACTAGCGTGCCCAGGCAATACTGACATCGCAACCAATCACCCCCAGTTACCCAGAGTCCCAGCGCAGGCTTGCTGCCACCGCTGCCACTGCCGTGTCTGGCCAAGTCCATCCCACGGCTTGTACCTCCTCTGATCCAACTCGACTTTTATTGCATCTCTCAGATGTACAAATGGTATATCCTCCTAACCATTGTTGCAAACAGTGGTAGTAGCCATTGCTTTTACCCACAGTTTGCAACAATGCGTCGAAGGATGTGGAATGTATACTCCGCGTCGTATTGGATAGATCTCCTCGGCTACACTTCGGAGTACATTGTTGCCATCCTTGGCCGAATATAAATACTGTATCCTCCTCAGCATTGTTGCAAACTGTGGGTGTAACTATTACTATAGGTTTAATATCTCACTATTGTTACAGGCAATAAACATTGTCTCTCCCATTTTATTGTTGCAGGAAGATAGTCAACTGCGGCTTACGTCGGTTACCTTACTTTTCAATGCTTCAACCAAAAGTGATCATGGAAGAAATGTAAGGCATGTGGCGGAAAATAATATGTAAGTCATTAGTACGTATTCTAAGGCATTTTCGATCATGAATTTTAAGTCTTTCGATTTTGGTATATTTTACAGCGATTTGAGCGGCAATAAACTTACTATCCTCAAGACTGGTACGTTCAAGGTCAACGTGGCACATTTGTAAGTTTTTTTAATCTTTCGTATGTTCAGTTATCATTTCTTGATTTTATCCCATTGTCACAAATGTCAATGCAACCAGGAGCGTACTGGCGATACGGGAAAACGGGAGGTTTCCGGTGGGGGGGGGGGGGGGAGGGGGGGGTGTTGGTCATAGGCCTGTCGCGGGTCTATTGCAATCTTTTCAGGATGACAGGTTTCTACGAAACGCCACAAGAGACGGAACTATGTTAATCATTTCCCAGACCAAATGGTGCTCCCAGTAAACCCCGGAGTGCAACTTTCTCCGCATTTTTGTTGTAGGCTAACAAAGGTCTGCAAACACGTAATATCCGTGTATCTGTCGCAGTGATTTTATCTCAAACGATGTGAATCTAAATTCGTCAAAATCTAAATATGCCGCAAATAAAACTTGAATACAATGGGTGTCGCGTGATTTAAATTTTTTTTTTTAGTTTTACCGAGACACAGACAAGTTTCCATCTCGCATCTTCTTGATCTGAGAGAAACAAACCCCCTAACTATTCAACTATGCTTTTACATGTTCCGTTTGGATTGCCAGAGAACTGTCATGAAGCTTGCTCTTTAAGGAAGGACTTTTTTTTTTGTCTCCTTGAGTAAACCTAAGTCCCTAGCTTTGATCAGGTTAACTGTCTAAAGATTTGTGTGACTTGTACGAGTTTCATTGGAGTATTAATTTTTCTTCGCGGTTTATATGCTAAAAAAAAAAAAACAGCCAAACACTACAATGTAAAAAAACAAAAAACATGATGATAATTTGGGCAGTTTTGTCTTTGTGACTAAAACTGAGTGTCGGGTAAAACTTCTCCCAGATCGATTACGTTATTTATTATTTATTTAGACTTAGGCCTAGAGATCATAGTATTTAATCCTCTCTTATTTATGAAAAAAAAAAAACACATGGCTATAATTTGTACAGTTATGTTTTCATTACCAAAATCGAATGTTGGCCAAAACCTCTTCCAGAGCGATTATGTTATTTATTATTTATTTAGATTTAAGCCTAGAGATTATAGTTAAAAAGAAAATTGGCATAAAACACTTTCTAAATAAGCATCGGGGTGCTTTTTTTTTTCAAGTTTAATCAGAGTTTAAAAAAAAAATGTTTCATGCGCGAGTTCGTAACCAGATGGCAATGATAGCAACTTTATAAGGATATTTAGTTTACCAAAATAACTTTTCGTTAAATTTTAAGTTAACTGGTTGAGGAGTGAAAGAATTGTTGTGTAGTTGGTGTGGACGTCTCAGTGAACAATCAGTCGCCCGCAAATAAGTTCACAAGACATTAATTCTGAAAATCAAATTGCCCTTTAAACAACGAACTAATGCGAGAATTCGGTAACCATCACTGTTTATGCCAGTTGGGTTTTAATTTTGGTTGTCGTGATTCAATATTAAGTTTGGGTGTGTTCCCGAGCCGCTAGCGAATGCATGTGCTGGCACCTCTTCATCAGCCGATCAATAGCTCCGAACCCAGGCACTGACTGAAGGAGTTGTAGGGTTGGTTGTGCCATCTAGTGCTACTCTGCAGAAGCTATGTTTAGAACTCTCAAGGCTACCTGAGAAAAGTTCATTAGGTCGCATGGAAGGCTGTTGGCGGCCGTGATCGCATTTGAGAGGGACTTCTTGCTATCCCGCATATCTTTGTGGCTTTAATGCACTGGCAAAGATACCATCGAGTGCCGTTTACCGAATTAGTGAGCATTTTTCTCATCTAGTAAAAAATATCAACTGATTTAGTCGGTTACAGCATCGATACTAAAAAAGTGGCTCCATCGCCCTACACGGATTGATGGACTCACCTTTAGATGGACTTGATGCAGATGCAGTTGTTGTTTTTGGATGGAATTTTAATTTCGGGTGAGCATAGCCGGAACTGTCAAGGGAGCCTGTATCAATCTAGTTTGGGGACAGAAGTTCTTATTTCTGATGCTTTGGGCCGAAATCTTTTCTATAGTTGATGGACATGTGAAAGGTTTAATGGCAGATGAGACTGTGACCTCAAAAATGGGTAGCAACCCCCCTGACATTCGCGGAGGAGGGGAGGGGGGGGGTGATAAAATTGTTACAATTTGTTACAAAAAAATGATACATGGTAAAAGCTTGGTTATGTGGAGATCAGGTGTGAAAAACAAATCCACTGGTAACTCGTCCAATGATGTCGCGGTGAGGAAAATATTGTCATGTCATGTTGATATTCAATTTGTAAAGGCCAAATGAGACAGGTCTTTACCGGTACTAGCGGATACAGCAGCTTGCGATTCGACATGATTGCGCCACTTCCATCACATGTGACGTCACGCTTCTGTCTTTTAGGAACGTACTTGATGCTTCAGTGTATACGTTAGGTTATTGATCATCATGCTCAGTGGCGTGCACAAGAGGGGGGGGGGGGGCAAGCAGGGCAGTGCCCCTGCCCTTTTCGGAAATGTTCTTTTTTGAAAAAATTGGCCTTTTTGTGCCAGCATTTTGCTGGTGCGGTGGTGTATGAGAATGATCCTAAAGGTCTAAGAAAGGGCAAAAAACAGGCCTGAAAAGGGCAGAAACGGATAAGAAAGGGTAAAAGAATAGCCAAAAAAAGTTCCTTGAAAAACGACTCCATCAAAAGCTTAAACAAATGCCTAAAAAGGGCGAAAAGGCCCGGAATGAGAAAAATAGTCCAAGAAAGGGTAAAAAGATAGGCCTAAAAAAAGTTCCTAGAAAAAATGTGCCCTTTTACTAAAAGTTGCCCCTGCCCTCTCGGGGGTCTGTGCACGCTGCTCATCATGCTTGCCCTGTCAAGGCCGTTAGTAAACAGTTTTAAGTTAAATATCTGCCGATATCTTTGTGTGGTGACATCTCGGCCATTTTGTCAATTATGTTTGCATAAATAATACTAGCACAGGAAACACGCAGGTCCGCTATCTATTCAATTCATTAGAAAAACCGACGCGAAGAGCCAATGACTCCGATGCTTCAGCAGTGACGTCACAGACGCTGAGTAGTCGGAAAATTCATCGCGCACGTATGAACAACTTTGGGGAGCAATACCGACAGCGCTGAGCAGTTTGGTGAGTTTAGGAAATTGATCTGTACGTCAGTTCTGTAGGTAAATCGATTGTTAAACATTTTAAATAGTTTCAAATGGCTCTGCTTGGCTTGGGCACCATTGTAAGGGTGTAGGGAACGGATGTTTTTTCCTTGTACATCAGTTGATTTGGAAAACAAAGAAAAAACTGGAATGTCAGGGATTTTAAGTAAACTAGGACTATGCATAAGACTTTTCATAATTTTCTTTTGTCCTATCGTCGTTGGCGTTCGATAGAACAAACTGGTAGACTTTCAACATATTGTTTTTCCGAAAGCATGGAAACTGTGCTTGAAAACATGGGGAAATTAGGAATGTATTTCATTTTCAGCTAGCCGTAGTGCTCGCTGCAATGATATCGTTCCAGTTTCGCTCGAAAATTTCTTAGTTTGAATTAAGCTGGGAAATTTAAATATGTGAGCCGTTGATGTGTCGAGACGAGACGAAATTGAGGTGTCGAGAGAATTCGTCGAGATATAACCGAGAATCAAGTACAGGATTAAGGTCCGCAAAATTCTCGAAAAAGGTGCGTAAACCAAGTAAATAAATTTTCACATAACGTTTTAACAAATGTAAAAAAAAGTGTGGAAAGTTGAACTGTGCCTTATTTTGAAAATCTATTATTTTTGTATTACAAGGGTTTTTATGAAGTCCGAACTACTCATTACTTAAGCCAGCCTGGCCGCCCCCCCCCCCCCCCACCCCGGAAGAATAGACGGTAACACTGACGAATATTTCTTGACTTCATGTGCGGAAAAACGATTTGAAAACTGTTGTAGTCTTGTGGGCATTGGCCTTATTTGGTTAAAAAGAATTGCTCAAAAGCCCAATAAGTCTATGCAGAGGTGAGTAAGTCGTACATATTGTCCGGGGAGTACAGCACTCGTAACTCGTTCATAAGAATCAGGCACCTGTCACATCTGAACGAGATTTCACCACAACACATAAACCCCAACTTCGTAATAAACGATATGAAAACGTGTGCAATATTGTGGGCATTGACCTTATTTGTGTGAGCCGAATTGCTGAAAAACCCAATAAATCTAAGCAGAGGTGAATAAGTCACACATAGTTTCCATAGAGCACACTACTCGTAACTCATTCAGTACAATCGGGCACCTATCACATTGGAACAGGATCTCACCACAACATACAAACCACAACTTACCACACACAAAAAAAAAACAGATTCTAAGTCTGTCAGGTAGACTACCTTATTTATTTAGTTATTTGTTAAATAATTTGGCGCAAATTAATTAGTTGTGTTTACGGAGGGTCAGTTAGCTTACGATCAAAGTGGGACAAAGCGCTATACACTGTGTATGTTTAGGTGTGCGAGATTAGGTTATCGCGCGCTCGCTTGTCATGGCTTCACATTCGGGTGTCGTAAAATGCCTTCGACTTTCGACGTATTAAACGAAAGTTTGTGGACTTCCCAACCTGGTTTGGAAATGGATTCATCACCATCATTACCACGTGCAAAACTTTTTCAGCAGCCTCGCAAGCTCATTTCAACTTGAAACGAAAAACAAGGACGACTAGAAAAAAAGCTTGCAAAATTTCTCATAGGGTGTTGCTGGAATAAAGCGATGATGCTGGTAACAAAATGACAACAGAGAATAGTATTCCGACACAGCGAAGCTTTTTACATCAACAATTCATGTTCTATGTGATTTTCTTCTGACGTAGTAGACAGACGTAATCAGAGAACACGAAACTTCTGTTCTAGCTAGTGGATTACACAGATGATTTATGTTTAAATTAATTGAGTCACTCTGGTGATTCTTTTTGGCCCTAGGCTCTACTCTTTGTGAAGTCATCACTTACAGTTAAAGAAACCCAAATTAAAAGGTGCTTCACATCTGGCAGCTGTACGACTTTTGCATTGGCATAGGGTCTTGTGTATCCGGTCTTGGAGTAAGCTACCCTTGTTTGGTCTCTGTACTTGTTACAAGACATCGACAGAGAAGCTACACTAGGTGCCTACCAGGTTTACGTGACTTTCCATATAAGATGCACCTCGAAAGACTGGGTTATTGGAGCTGCGTAGATTGAGGTTTGATCTTTTTTAGGTTTATCGGATTTTACATAACCTCATCGATGTTGATCTTCGTTTTTTTTATTTTGCCCCAGGATTTAAATAATGTATGTAGGGGACAATGGAAGTTGGCTGTTACGGTGTCTCACACCAACTGCCGTAAGTATTTTTTTTGAGTGCGAGTGGTCTCTGTTTGGAATGCCATTAATACGAAACTGTATATGCTAGTTCTATCACAACTCTTTGTTGAAAGATTGGAAGCTCTGGTGTAAGAGGCTCACCAACCTGCTGTCTCCACCCAACCTTGGTGGAGAAATTAATTTAATTATTTAAACCCTGCTGCAGTGTTTTGGATAAGTGGAAGGGAATTTTGGAGCACTCTTCCTATAGTATACACTGAACATTATGTATTTCTTTATATTTCTCCTTTAAGTAAAAGAAAACTATGATCCAGCTATAGATGATATTATAATAACTTCTATATTTAATTTGCAGGCTTCTTCAGTATAACCTTCTTGAAGAGATACAAGACCGGGCTTTTTTTGGTTCTGAAATAAAAAAGTTGTGAGTATTTATTTTGTAACTTTTTTTTGTTGCTTTTGAGTTTGTCGTTGGTATTACTTTGAAAACGTTTCAGTGCCATTACGGTTCCAGGAGAAGAAAATTTTCTTTAAATCCCCTCATCCCCTCTTCACCCTCCTTTCCTTATGATGTAAAGCAGAGCAAAAGATCTTTTTATTCTGTGTTATTGTCTGTCTGTCTGCATCCACCAGATAACTTCTGAAGCCATTTTCCGATTCATATCAGATTTTCTACATACTTCGTAGCAATATTTGTGGATTTATGTACGTAGCTTAATAAAGTTTGTTAAGGGGTTTCCGGGATATTGGCTATGAAATGCAAAAAAATAATTATCCATCATTAACTGGACATTAATCATCATCATCATTATTCAGTGAAATTAGTCAACTAAAAGAATTAACATGTAACTTCTACAAGGCCGTACATTACGTCTTACAATTAAGTGGTAAATGATCTAATTAAATCACTCCAGATTAAATCAATTAGTTAGACGTTTGTTTCTATACTCCACTGGTCTTTCTGTTTGAAGATTTTGGCTTAGGTTGTTTTTTTTTTAAATTTGGTGCGCGACAACATTTTTAGGTCACTGTGAATATCAGAATTGGAATAATCGTGTATACCACTATGCTACTAGATGGGCTGTCTGTATTTAGAACCAAAAAAAAATGTTGTGTTGCTCCTATCATACATAGCATTGCTGAAATTTACGCAGTTTTTTGTTAGAAATTTTCATCCGCCTTATGTGAAATTGGAAAAAGGCCTGGTGTTCTTTGTCGTTAAATCCATAAGTTTAGTTTATAAAGTTAAGCAGGTTGCTGGTTCACTTTTATGCGTAGGGTATTTTTATTTTCAATGTACTGGCTCTTATATGACTGTAAGAATAACGCGAGGATTCATTAAATCAGAGTTAGTCTACTCTTAGGTCATATGATCTTTTTTCTTTGTGGTTCTTGCGATTTATGCAGAAACCTTTTTTTTTTATTATTGATTATGTATCCCACGAAGCCCGTTAAAACAAAGTTGAGTTTGAACAGGCGCTCAGAAGGTTCATTATTTATGGATAAGTGAGTTTTGCCATTCCTATTATAGCTTAGCATTAACGAAACTCCAAAAAATGCTTCGAGTTAAAAGCAACAACAATAAAAATGAGCAACAACAAAAAAATGAAAATTTATAAAGAACTCAGTGGGACATTCGTGTATGCTGCTCTGTATGACACCAACTCTAGGCAACAGCACTTTCTGCTTGTAAATAATAAATACGTCTGCAGAAGCTTGTGGAAAGGGCAATAATCACAATTCAAGAAAAGAAATTTAAAATAGAGCTTGACAGCACAGCGGCTATGTTTTATTTAAACAAGGCGTACTAATTTAAAATAATATAAGTTACTACTACCTCCCATACTTCTTTGCCTCCATGCTACTTCACTCGCAAAGCATTAGCTTCATGCGAAGCACATCGCAGTAGTTGTATGTGGTATGATATGAGCTTGCACTAAGAAATTTAGCGTAGCAATTTCAGTTGTTAGGCCAGCAGAGCATCCAGTTTTAGTGATATTACTGCATGGAAAATAATTTGACGTTCGTAACATGAAAAGTGTTTAGAGGACACATTCACGCAAATACTGCTCGAATTCGTGTGAAACAAAGTTTGGTCCACGTACTAAAATCATTGCCTTCGAAGAGCCATATGTTGCAAATACTTCTGTAACTTTGTTAATGGTGGAAGGGCTAGTTGTCGACTTTATGATTTTAACAAACCGAAATTTAGAATGAATATCTAAAATTATGAAAAAATATTTTTTCGTCGACAGGCCTGCAAAATTAACATGAATGCAGTTTCTTAATGCGCCTTTCTCCAACGTGGTTCTTACTGAGCAGGTACACTACCATCTCTATTCCATTGACAGACTTCACATAATTTCAACAATTTTTCAAGGTCGTTGGAAAATCCAGGTCATCAAACCCGTGATCTTCAACGGCTCGTATTCGAACTCGCTCACAATGTCCCAAATAAAGCTCTTGTACTCCATCAGATGTAAAACCTTAGGAATCATTAACCTTTGGTCCCAGAATAAAGCATGTCTATCCAAAGATAGTTCATTTCGCCTAACGAAAAATGGTTTCAAATCGTCTTCGCAATTCAGAGGGGGCAGCCATCTTTTGTGGGACGATTCACCGCAGACAAAACACTGTCTTTCTAGGAAAGCTTTTCAACTGGTCACTCAGCATTGGCAGTGACTAAATAGTCTGCAAATTCATGACAGATACACCTGATATTTTCATGGAAGGCAGTTCATACAGCCGTGGGCATTCTAGATAAACAATCGGCTCTCAAATTCTACCTCCCATGGATATGTCGGAGACACCTGGCTGCCATAGCAGGGATGCCTACTTTACTTCGAAATATCCATAAGTGGGCCTTCTAAGCAGCCTAAGTATGATCCACTACCACAGAGATATTGAAGGTAACGCTTTACACCAAAGACAATTGAGAGTGCCTCCTGGTCAAATTGGGCATAGCCAAGTTCAACTTTGCTTACTGACCAGAGCCTTTGCTACATTTGGCTTTGCTACATTGTTTTGTCATTTTCGGCCTAAATAACTTATTCAGGTGAACCAGTATAGTTGCCAAATGAGGGACAAACTTGTAATACTCGTTTAGGAACCCTAAATGAGATTTAGCCAAGTTGTCGACGCGCTATTAAGCCTCAATCCCCTCCCCCCCACTCTAAATGAGATTTTAATTTAGCAATGTTTTGCAGCTCCGGCACTTATCTTGTAGCATCTAACACCTCAGTCAAGTTGTTCATACCATTTTTATCAATAAGGAAACCAAGGTATTTGAACTACGTTTGACGCAGTTTACACCTGGACTTTTAAACCTTACTCCATTTTCCTGCAAGGCAGAATATCTGCTAGACAATATCGTCGTGGTCCGCTCCATTCCCGGCAACAAGAATATTGTCATAGAAAAGACGCGACCTGGGAATCCCATGAAAGACTTGCTCTATGCTTTTTGAAGCATTCCAGATGCACTAGCTAACCCTAGGGGAAATCATTGCCATGCCAACAACCCTCTACAGGTGTTAATATAGAAAGAACTGATTTAAAGTCGTCATCTTGCTCCATCTACAGGAAAGCATCTGTCAAATATGTGATGGAAAACTTATCAAAACCTCATAACTCACGAATGCAGTTTTTTATAGGTCTTCCGTTCAAGGCACAAAAACTACTCAATCAGATTGGGGTTCACCGTAATGCTATAGTCACCGACTGTGCGTACCCCACCATTGGGTTTTAAAAGAAGAACAATGGGAGTCGCCCAAACACTACAATTGATGGGTTTCAATATCCCTGCCCTTACCAAGCAATCAATTTCATACTCTACCTTGCTCCTCATAGAGAGAGGCACAGGCCGGTTTCTACAGAATTTTGGTTTAGAATCGGGCTTTAGTCTTATTTCTTCCTTGTAATCTTTGTAGGATCCAAGACCTGCCTTAAACAAGTCGGGAAACTACTCAAACACATCATTGTCAGAAACCAAAAATATGTTCTCTGTGAGAGATTTCAACATTGAAGAACTGATTCAAGCAGAGACTAAACTTGGTAATCCATCTTTTGCCAAATAAAGCTGGCTGATTCCCTGGAGCAAGTATGGCATTCAGGGTTACGTTTGACCATTTAAACCAACAGTTAATCTTATCACTCGTAGAGGTTTAACTACCGTGTCTACCCAAAAACTTAACGAGAAGGCACTAGAGCTTAACTTACCATTACTAAAGTAGTTTTTGTACCAGTTAATCGGAATCAAGGTAGAATGACGACCAGAATCAACTTCAACTGGTAATATGTACCCATTCAAACTACAGTTAACAATCCATTTGTTACTGTCAATATTTGAACACCTTATCGTATTAATGGTAAAAATCAGGCTACTTTCTAACTCGTAACTAGTTATGCCTGAACCAAAACTTGCTGATTCTTCTACAACCTATTATGTTTTCATGCCGTATTTACAATTCTGTTTACCAAAGCCGTGTGCCTTTTTTAGGTTTAGGAGCTACGGGAAATTCGCTGCAGACTCCAGGTTCTCATGACTTGCCGACGATTTTCAGGTATCCCACGGCCCTGCAAATTTCATATTTGCGCAACTGAAACTTCCACTCGGATATCACGTGATTGCGATAGCTGCAACAGGAACACACCAAGTCCCAGACTTATAGCTTTCTTTTCTTCACTTGTAAGGTAGAAAAACCGCTCGAAATTGCGCTACTTTAATTTCAACATTCTCAAAAGTGAGAGCAGTCCTACAGGATTTACCAAATAATACATCGCCTGGTTTCTTTGGCATTAACTCCTTTTGACATTAACTCCTTTTAGACTCTTGACTAGAGCTTTTGCTCGCATTTTCGTTCGGTTATCGTCTGCTTGTGATCAAGGCCCAAATACTATGGCTGAAAATTAAACTCAAGTGTATTTTCATGTGTTTGTGGGGTATCACATCTGTCAGTGATGCCTTTTCAGTCTTCTAGTCAAAAACCTGGAGCCTGATCTCTGGTATGCTATTCTGTCAGTGATAAACGAGAGAACCGGAGGAAGGTTATTTTTCAACAACGAATCATTTTCCGTGAAAGTTTTGTCAACAGATGCAGCAGGTAAACAAAAGTCTTTCAACAAATAATAAGTTTTTTTACCTATGCTAGCTAACAATATTTGAACCTGTTTAGCATCTGGCATACCACATCCTACAAAATGCAATACAGCACGGTCGAAGTAGAGGCTCAATGATTCAGAACTCGAATCATACAGCACATTCGAAGTAGAGGTGCCATGATTTAAAACTCGACTGAAATTCCTCAAACTTTCTATGTGAATGAGGAGTAGCTATTATGTCAACCGAATCCTCAAATGTGGAGCTGTTACTTTAGGTGCCAAGTAAGGCTCTACAAATAGTAATAGTATCCTATAAAGGTCCCTTAAATGACCTTTTTAAACTTTAGTTTACCTTCCTCGTCACTTACGGTTGTAAGAAAAAAAGTAAGAGACTTACGAAGCATAAAGATGTACAAGTTTATAAGTTTAGTTTGTTGCAAATGCAACCGGAATGGCAAGGACCTGGTGGTCACTAACTGCCTTCCGAAGTTAAAACAAAAATTAAAAATTGTAAAGTTTAAAAGTTTAAAACGAAGACTGTTGCCCGGCTGCAAAGGAAGGGTTGGTGGTATAGGGTTGGGTAATGCCTTACCACCAAGGTTAGACCTACCAGGGACACAGTGGTCCCCGATGGCATCGCCAAACGTGAGGGACGAGTGAGGGGACAAGCCGTACCATTGTCAATGTTTAAAAAAAAATAAAAAAAATAAAATAAATGCATTGCAGTTTAAAGCCTGGCCGAAACCAATTGTCAATCATAATCAAGATACAATGTTAACATTTAAGCTTTTATTTTAAAGTGTGTTTGAAAGTATCATACAAACATTTAAAGGTTTTAACATAAACTTTAAAAACTGTAACATGTTTCTTAACTGGGCTAGCCAGTTAGGCCTCTTTTTAAACTAAGGTATAGTTTTTAAACAAGCAGCTAGTTTTATCAAATGCAGTCCTTATGACTCAAAACATACAGGTTACAAACAATTTGTATAACGATAAGGTTTTTTTTTAGTATTCTGCTTCACAATAAATGAATCTTTTCTTACTTAAGACTCATAACATCACAGACATGTAACAAGATAGTATACAGAATTAGTTTGTGGCACTTGCTGCTCCACCTACGTAGTGGTTAATAAAACTACAACAAGTGAATGCTTAGTGCAACTTACATACACTACATTTATCTCCTAACCTTATTGGGATCAGAATTCTCTTAATCCACACCACTATGCAACTTTTTAGACAACAAATTAAGTTTACAGAAGCAAAATAACAATGAAGATGCAGGCAAAGCTTTCCGTTGTTGTGTTGGTGCTTGTGTTTTGCAGAGAGTTGCTGGGAAAGAAGTCCACACCTTACAACCTGTGTGAGACCTGAATATCATTTATTATTGTTACAAAGTATAGATGGTTTCTATCCCCCCCCCTCCCCCCGCTTTCTTCTAACCAGCAACTTAAAGCCTAAAACTGCTTTCTTCTTTTTTATTCTTTATGTAACAGGAGTTTTCGTGGTAACCGCAAGCTGAAAACAATACATCCTTTGGCCCTAAAAGCTCTCAAGTCTCTACAGGAATTGTAAGTTTTACGTTTTTTTGCATTATTAATATTAGATTTGGTGAGAAATGAACACCATCAAAGTTTTTGCTAATACTGGGGAAAAGTGTGAAGCCTAGTTCACACAGGGTTCAGGTCTCCTAGCGATCTGTCCCTGCCTACTAAGGAGAAGTGTAATGTTAACCTTACCTGTTGTGCCATAGTTGAGGGTAGCTTCCAGATTCTATGAAGAGGCTTCTTGCCTGTGCTAAGGTAGGAGAGTTGTGCAGTCACGAGCTCGCGACTTGGACAGCGGAACCAGAAGCAAGCATGAACAAACAAAGTAACTTGTAAATTCAAAACATCACCTCGGTTTGACAGCAGAGCAGCACTTCTGTTGAGTATAGCTTACAGGCTGTAACTCGTAGACTACTTACCTAGTTAGACAACTAATGCTTGAAGTCGTTCACATTATCTGACTTCTGCTCTCTCAAACCCATTTATTTCAATGCGTTTTCCAACTATAACTTCCCGTTCCCATTCGCTACACAATCTTTTATCTTAGGACAGCATTGCAGCTTCTCATAAAGTTTGAGAAAGCTCACTTAACTCCAGCATGGCAGATGACATTCTCATTACAACCCCCCCCCCCATCCTACATACGTAAGGGCAAGCAAAGTTTGGACACCAGAGAAAGTAAAATGAACTGTGCTTAAAGTGAATGAAGGTCTCCAAATTCTTCCCTCCTCCCCAGGAGACCAGAGATGGAAGTGTGAATCAGGCTTAAAACAGAATAGGGATGTATTCTCACTACAGCAATGACTAACTGGTTAATTTTATTCGTTTTTTAGAGATTTATCCCTGACGGAAATCGAGGCGCTGCCAAGCGAAGGACTTCAGGACCTTGAAGTGATTCTGATTGAAGAAACTCACAGCCTGAAGGTCTTCCCCTCCATCTATAGTTTTCGCAGCATCACTACCGCCAAGCTCACTTACCCTTACCATTGTTGTGCCTTTCACTTTCCCGAAGTGCACGCACCAATAGAACACGCCAAGTTCATCGCAGAAATGGAACAACGCTATTGTACTACGACCGTTGCAACTACGGCCTCAGCTGCACCCATGTCCTCTAACAATGTTGTGCGACGAAGACGACGTTCGGGGTTAGAGTCTTCTTTCTGGAATCAGGCTGCTTCCCAGAACGTGATCCGGTTGGATAACGATGTTGAAGATAAGTAAGTGTTCCAGTAAGCACGACACCAATTAAACGAGAATCCAGACAAGCCTCTGCATACAGTGTAAGCCTCTGGAATCCTTATTGTAGTATGTCAGAAAACAATGTAAACAAGAAGTAAGCATTTCCAGTGTTTAACTTTTCAAATTTTGTCAACCCATGATAACATCTACAAAACCCATCTGATTCCTACCTTTAAACGACTCTGCTTTTGCTTAGGGGGTACTGACTGATTTTTTTTTTATGGATACCACTGGCCATTAAGAGGGTATTTCGTTAAGTAACTGACGCTTATATGACACACTTTATAGCCGGTTGGTTCGTTCCATTATGCTTACAAAGTATAGTGGAACGAACCAACCGGCTATAAAGTGTGACCACAGTCAGTTACTTAGCGCAACACCCTCTTAATGACCAGTGGTATCCATAAAAAAAAAACCAGTCAGCCCCTCCTAAGCAAAATCAGAGTGGTTTAAAGTTAGGAATCAGATGGGTTTTGTAGATCTCATCACGGATTAGCTTAGTTTAGAAACATTTGGCACTGGCGAAATGCTTACTGGCTGAGAGAGAGAAGCAAGGTAGAATAATTGACTGACTTTGAATATTTTGTGAGTTTGCCTGGTTGGACCAGGTTTGCAAATTTTTTGGGGTTTGGTGGAAATTTTCTGACAAGGCAGCTCTGATGCAAGAAAGAATAGAGTTTGAAGAAGAAATTCCTACCACAGATATTTTTTGAGATATTCGTAAGATATTACAGGTAGAGCCGTGGTTGTAGTACAAGAAGCCATATTTCTTCTTTTCAAAATTCAGCGGCTAACACAAAAAATGTATGCACTTTTGACTCGCCGGTAGTAATTTCAGCCAATATCGGCTGAGATCGTCGTCAGCTAAATTACACTTTAATTGTTATTATGTGTAATGCCATATTATTTTGATGAATATATAAAAAAAAAGATTTTTGTTTGCAGCTCTTCTGTTAGTGTGATGAGAAGGTTCGTACAGTCTGTGTATCACTTTAAACGTTTCTGCAGTCGGATTTTCGTACTTGTCAGTTCACGTTGAAACTGAATTGAATTTGCGTATACTGTTCATGCTAGTGTTTAAAAAGGGGAGAAAGGGATAGCATTGAGCAAGGTGTTGGACGGAAAGCTACCTGAAATGTTAAGAAATAGCAACGTCATAAGCACTTTAGTAAGTAATGTTGAGTTAAAAGCCATTAAGTGCAAGTGATTAAAAAAATTCACGACATTTCGTTCATCAGGTCAGGGGTGTTATCAAGAGAAACTACACACATTTTTTAACACATGGTTAAACACTCCAAAAGCAAGCCGAAAACACAAGCATTTTTAAAAGGTTGTTTCATTACAATCTTAAGGAAGCAAGGTGAACATTAAAAATAGAATTAGAAATACCAATTAAAAATAGATAATTAAAAACAAAAAAATTTGTTTTTATTAGTTATCAAGTTCACCTTGCATCCCTAAGATCGCAAGGGAAGAACCTTTTAAACATGCATGTGTTTTTGCCATGCTTATATTGTTTAACCATGTTTCAACAATTTTGTGGTTTCACTTGACAATGCCCCTGATCTGAGGGACGAAACGTTGTGAATTTTTTAACTACTTGCACTAAATGGCTTTTATCTCTACATTACCTGTAATGTTCGCACGTTCCTTAGATTTCTTTCGCAGCAGTGCTGCAAGTGAACGAAGTGCAAAGACATGCATCGTACAGTAGTGTGGTATGATTCAACGAAGAGATTTGGATGAATCTGTAAGATGGCCTTTGGATTTGTGGCGCAAGTTAAGAAGTTGGCTGAGGACAGAGAATACATTTTTATTAATAAATATACAAATTATAAAAAAAAAAAAAACATTGTTTTGACCTACCGTACTGATGATTTTTGGCTTAAGCCGCGTTTATTTCCCAATGGCCAAGCCAGGCTTCAGCCACAACTTTAGCAGCGGCTTTTCGGTTTAGTAAAAAACGCATTTGGCGTGGCAGCTAAAGGCAATCGCTCATTGACTTACTGGGTAGAACACAGAGCAGAAATCGTATAAGTGGAGATCAGGGCTAAATTGAACACTGGGCAGAAATCGAGTAAATTGGGCACTGGACTGAATTGAACACTTGGCAGCAATCACACAAGTAATGAAGTATTGCAACCTGTCTTGCTTCGCCGAGTAATTGGGATTTTCAGAATCACTTAAATGCATTCTATGGTAGGATGAGTTGATAGATCAGCGAATCACATTACATTGCCAGGGCATCGAGAGAGCACTTGGGTTGTTTTGATCACCCCTTCCGCAGGAAGTAATTACTTGGCATACACACCCGATTTGGCCTTCCCATGCCCTTATCAAAAACAAGAATGTTTTCCTTACATTGTGAATAATAGACGATATGTTATGCCTGGAGTGAACAGGTATGCCCGTCATCAAATGAAAATAATATAGTTTTAAACAAGAACACAACTGTGATCTGTGAAGCTTGGTTTTGTATGGTATGTGTAATGGCGTGTAGTGTTGTTGAGAATTTGTAAGTCAAGGCTCTATTGTAAAATGGACTGCAGTGGTGGGGACCCCCCTTCCCCCTGGAAAAGGTTGTACGATTTTTGGTGTGGTGGAGGAAGGGTAATTCGTTTAGACTTATGTTTTTCTACATTTTTTGGGGGGTTTAAATAACGGTATGCAGTTTCTGTTACAGGCACCTATCTTTACTTGGCGGGATGAAAAAAAAACCAGGAACAAAAAACAACTGCAACAAAAACAAAAAACGCTGTCCTAAACATATTTTATGATAATCACTGCAGATCACAATGTTAAGAATTTTTATTGTTCGTAAAAACAAACGTAACTAATGACTGGTTTTTGTTGGGTAGTTATTACTTCCAAAATTGCACTGAACAGAGTGCATGACTGTGGGTCTCGTCTCAAATAAAATTCCATTCAATTTACTTCACTTCCAACAGTTTTAACGACGCTTTGTATTAGGATTGTTAAAAACAATGGCAGAATTATTGGCGACGGCGTGCTGGAAAGACAAACTAACCAGCAACGACACGTGTGGCGTTTGATTTCTGGCTAGTGGCGCTTACATCCCGCTGTCTCTAGTAGACTTCTCCCCAATCCCATAAATGGCAAGCGTGCGTTTACGTTACCATTTTGAGCCAGCGATGCCCGTCCAGTGACTTGATAAACAAAGGTAACTTACTATCAGTCATGCTCTTGTTGATCGGAATTCGGTAGTTTAATACACTCGAATACAATTTTTACGTTCGGAGCGGTCCGGCTTACGTTTCATAATAAGTATTCACTAGTTTGTTAGTCCAGAGTTGCACCATGATTAATGGTTGCATCGAGTCATGGGATTGAGAACGGCAGCCATGTAGGTTTCAAAGGGCAGCCAAAGTCCGCGCATGCGCAGAGTAAATTAATTGGTGTACCAGCCGTTGGTGATGAGCGATCGTATCCTGCCGACTTCACTTGTTAGCATATAGAAACTTGGTTTATAGAAACCAAGCCTCAGAAAAATGTTCCATGTGACATTGTATTCAATTCCATATCATATTCCCACCTTTGTACCAAGCTTCACACCCTTGGTTTCCATTCGCCTTTGATATGCGGAGCGCAGTCTTATTTACACAAATTCCGCCAGTGTGTGTGCCTTCATGGTCCTTCCAGTAGCTGCTCTCGTTACCTCTGGTGACTGCCCCCCCCCCCCTCCCCCAGATTCCTTGGGCCTTTACTTTTTAATATCTTCATGTGTGATCTTCCTGCAGTTATCTCCTCTTAAAGCACCAATTATGCTGATGATTTCAAACTTTTAGTTCCCTCCTTTCTCTCTAATTCTCTCCAAGATGATCGTGGTGGCCTGGGCCACAGCTAATCTTGGTTAATGCATTGTGACGCATTTTTAACTCAATAACTTCTGCAATTCTTGCCACATCCAGCATAACATTATTTCTTCCAACACTCAAAACCTTGATCTTGGAATTCTTGTTTATAACTCTCTAGTTAAGTTCCAGTAGCATGCCGGTTTTCACCACAAACAAGGTTAAGAGAAACGCCCATTATATTCCTAAATCATTCTCTAGATAAATGCTCAAGGTTTTGTTACCCTCATTTTCACAAATTTTCTCTTGCCTGACCTAGAATATCGTGTTTCCAATTCTCTAGGCCTTGTAACCCATTCTTTCTTTCCCTTATTGAGACCTGTTAGCAGCATTTAACCACGCTTTACAGCCCCATACGTCACTTTCCTTTCCAGGCCAGCCTTAACCAGCTCCAACTTCCTTTCACGGTGACTATACAGAATCACGGGGATATCATTATAACTTTCCAATCCTAAACGATCTCATTAACGTCACATTGGCAATTTTTTTTCTCTTTTGCTGCTACCAACATCTTACGCTCCTTGGCAACCATTACAAGCTGAACATTAGGCAGCACTTTTCCTCAGAAAGAGTGGTCCCTACTGGAACTCTTTTCCACCTTAAGCTGTAGCTGCTAGCAGACTTATTCATTTTAAAGCACGTTTAGACATTTTTTTAAATGTGTCCCTTCAGCTTTTTCCTTCTTTTTTTTTTGAAAGTACGGGGTGGGTAGGGGGCTTGGGTGCATCATCTTAGCCCGGATCGGCACCAAGTGCAACTATATTGTACTCTACTATGCAGCACAGATGTAAAGAGCAACATAACAGCACAACAGTGTAAATCGTACGCTAAAACATAGTAAGATTCAGGAAGGAATATTTTGGACTATTTCATTTGCAGTGATGTGGCCGAATATCCAGCAAACTCTAGATCCCTAAGCAGATTCCTGTCGTCTTGCCTTTACAGATGGCGCAAACGACAGGGGTGTCTGTGCAGTGTTTAGGAGTTTGGTGGTTCGAATCTAGGTCATATCATAATCACTGAACTACGAATCCGTAACAATAGCCCACCGAATTTTGTCACTCTTTTTATTGTTACGCTTGTATATTGTCACCCTTATCGCTAAAAGTTGAATCCTTGCTTGAAATCAGCTGGGGTTAGCTTTGTGCAGTACTATGGTTTTTTTTGTTAACAATTCTTTTGCACATTTGGTTTAGCAATAAAATGTTTTTTGTTTTTATTTTCTAGACTCCATTTCGACCAATCAGCCGACATGGAGGGCCGCTTTGGTTTCTTCAGTAGCGATAGAGACGACAATAGATCCAGCGATCCAGCGACAGTAGACTCAAACAGCAGTGCCTGGTCTAGATCAAGTCTTGGAAGGTCTACGGAACATCCACCTGAATTGCAGCAGCCTCATCCTGGAGGTGCTTTTGGAAGCAACTTCGGTTCCATCGGCAGTGGAGGTGAACCACGACCGTCAGATGACGGTGTATTTTTAACAGGCATCGTACCCGTGCAGGCCAATAACTCGCAGTTAAAGTACTGTGGTAAAATTACCAAGAACTACCAAGATGTGCGTTGTTTCCCAGAACCAGATGCATTCAATCCATGTGAGGATGTGATGGGTAACTCTGTGTTACGTATTGCTATTTGGTTCGTGGTAATTGCTGCCGTATTCGGGAATCTGGCTGTGATGGTAGTGCTGATGAGCAGTACGTTTAAGGTAATTATTTTAATAAAGGGGGAGGAATTTTGATACTTACTACATCTTTAAGGAAATTAGTTATTAGTGGAATCATGGGTTGGACAGGGATAAAGTTTATTTGGACGATTCTTCCTACATGCTGGGGAGTTTAGTAGCCACGTGCCACGATTAGGCCTATTTGTGCATTAAGTCTTATACAGGGTGGTCCACAAAAAACTGACGACCCAAAATTTCTAAACCCAGGAGAGTACAGAAATCTTCCCGTTTCATTAGACTTGATTTCTGTCCTCTCCTGGTTCTGAGGGGTGGTAACTAGAAAGGCTGTACTTAGAAAATGTTGAGTCGTCAGTTTTTTGTGGACCACCGTGTAATTTACTAAGTAATTTTTTTGGTACCCAGGAAAGCCGAAGGTGGCCAAATACGCCAAGTAATTTTCATCATGATACCCCAGTGCTTCTATGAGGGGGGGGGGGGGTATTGAGGCTTAATGGCGCGTCGACAACTTGGTCATTAGCGCCAACCTCTATGAACTCGGTATTTAGTGTTTTAGCACAAAACTCCTTTCCAGATTAAACGAAATTTGCTGGAAAGAAGTTGATTGCTTTAAAAAACGCAAATATTACGGATTTCATAAAAGCACGAGTGGCATTCGGTGCGAAAATTTTTTTTTTTACTATATTGGTTACCAGATTTTATTTACGAATTATTAACAGTCATTGTTTAATGCACAATTTTGACCATACTAGCCCCCATTGATGTTTACAATGTCTTTGACGTGTAGGATTTTACAATGTTTAGAATTTAGGTTTTCCTCTATTTGGTGTAAACTAACCCCCATTGCACTTCTTCATCCAAGCTATAATTTACTTGGCTTTGCCATTGGTATTTTTATTAAATAGGTTTAAATCTAAATTCTATGCTGCTGATATACTAAGTTAAACATATCCTTACGAACACACCTGTGTGTTTCCGTAAATGTCCGGCAATTCACGAAAGTGACGTCATTTTCCTAATATGGGCATAACTACTCTGAATCCTAAAGAGAAGCAGATTCAGGTTTCCGTAAAATTTCGACGATTAACGAAGGGGGTGTCATTTCCCTAATATGGGCATAACTACTCCGAA
>JAHWFP010157277.1:121818-135782 GCA_023313725.1 Lithobius niger | reverse complement strand
TGAATGTTTTTGGAAGTTCTGAAAATAGGCCTATTTTAGAATGAATTGTTATACTGTATCAAACCGAAATTTTATTTCAATACGCATAACATCTTTTCGTTCGCATAGTTCACGCACAATTTCAAAAACAATAAAGATATCTTCATCAATTTCTTCTGCAAATTTTCGACAGTCGTTTATCTGGAATAGTGTATAGGGCTCAGACGGCTGCCTTCACCAAGTAATAACAGAAAATTCCCGTCACTGTTTCACTTATAGATAACTGACTGTCGAAAATTTGTACAAGAGATTGTTGAAAATATCTTTATGGTTTTTGAAATTGTGCATGAACCGTGAAAATGACAAAAGTTTTAAAAGTCGAGTTTTGAAAGTTGATATTTTATATCTATTGAGTAGATGACTCCTGATTTTTTTTTTAATGTGAGGCACGTAGGGTTTGTGTTAATATGGACCAGTATGCTACCGAGGCGAATAAAAGACATAAAATATTAAAAATATATGTCTTAATAGAGTGGAGCAGCACAGTAAAATCATGTGACTCTGCCATTAACATGAAAGCATTGGTTAATGTAAAAAGCCCTCTCAATAAATCTTCGACGTGGTCGACGTCGACAGCTTTGAAGCACAAAACAATGTTTTCATTAGTTTGTACGATAAGACATAAAGTTGACATAATCTTCCTTGTCTAAGCAAGCATGATGGAGATCAAAAAATAAGTGAATGTTAATGAAGCAGTGGTGCTATTATTACCGAATTAGGCACTAGAATTGACTGACACGTACAATAAAATAAATATCTATGTACTACATGTGTTATTTCTGCATTTAACACAAAGGCACTATTAAATTAATTCTGTGCTGTTTGTAAAAACGTTAATTTTCTGGCCCCCATGAAGGCCGGCTAAAATTAGTATCCTTTGCCTAGGAAAATATACAACGCCTGTCAATTTTTGCATTCTGTTCTCAATGCTGTGTTTCATCCTTCAGATCTTAAGTTGCGTGGATCTGGCCAGCTTAGTAACCCAACTGCACATGCGTGGTGCAGCCCTCCTTTATAAAAGCCGATTGCCACGAAAGCTCACGCTCTTTTGTTCTCTGTCGATATGTCAGAAGGTGACTCAAGGTGGGAGGTAGGGTGGGTTTAATTATCGTATACTTTCCTAGGCAAATGTAACTAATTTTAGCCAGCCTTCATGGGGGCCGGAAAATTAACCTTTCTTATTGCCTCTGGAAAATATACAGTACCTGTAATTTTTTGCATTGACAGCAGACCTGGTCAAATTAGGTGGCGGGCACTATCTGAGCGAATTCCCTAGGGTTACAAAACTAGTTTCCCCCAGAGTCTTGGACTCCCTGAGCAATGGTTGTTGGTTTCTAAAAGACCTCTTTTGAAAGGATTCACGTGAAATCCGATTTGTCTATTCCCTTTATGGGATTTTTTTTTAACTTATAAATTAGTTTTTTTTTTCTTAGAAGAAGAATATTTCTTCTGCTAAGAGGGGAAATAGGGATTCATCATAAGTTTAAAGAGACGAAATCAAGCCTCTTTTCTGTTGTGAATCTGTGAGTCTTCATGGTTTGAGATTCCGTGATTGATGATGGGTTGAATGTTAATTTCAACTTGTTAAGTGATGGGATGTCGATGACCATTTGCTTACATCCATATGGCTCTCGGGTTATGTTGTCTTATGGTCGTCATGAGGTGTTGAGGAGAGAAGAACTTTTCCGGCCTTGACCTGGACCTTGACTCTTTACATGGGATTAGCCACAAAAGAGACCAGTTGTTGGGGGAATAAGGTCATTCGTCTTGTTTTCCAAAACCTGCATTAACGAAAGCAGCACTGGGCTACACTGGGAGTACTGGATGGAAAATCACGAAAGGTGGGGCAATTCACTACACACGTGGAATCTAGCCACGAGAGGGAACGGGCTGCAGAAGGAAGCCACGGCATTCGTCTTATCTTCTGGAACGTAGATGCTTGGCGTCAACAGCACAGGGCTGCAAGAGAGCACTGACCAAATTTCGACGAAAGAAGAGGCAACCGATTTTACACCTGGGTTCGAGCTGCGAGAGAGACGGGTCGCAGGAGGATGCAACGGCATTTGTCTTGTCTTCAAAGGCTGGATGCTTTTCAAAAACAGCACTTGGCTGCAGGAGAGCACTGCGCGGACGTCCATGAAAGGATGGGAAACTGACTCTGCAGGTGGGTTCTAGCTATGAGGTAGATGGGCCTCAGGGAGAAAGAGCGGAATTCGTTTTGTCTTCCAGAGTTTGGATGCTAGCAAAAATTGCTTAGGGTTGCAAGAGACGGGACGGGATTGACGATACGAGTTGAATCGTGCAAGATTTTGTTGGTTTTGATGTGCGATCGTCTTGAAACGATTTTACTTATTGTTTAATTTTTTTGCTGTTGGGCTTTGTCATGAATGACAAAAGCACCAGTGACAGTCCTGGATTTGGATTACAATGATCGGCATTTTTATTGAAAAGCTCGAGATGTCTGCCAGAGCAAGGTGGCTAGTGATAATTTTGCATCAGAGATGACAGATTGGTTTGAGGGTGCCAGCTGGTGCACGAATTGTCAGCCGAAAGGTGGGTGGATTCGTTGTGTGACATCGAAGAAACGTCAAAGTTTTGCTCTAGCCATGAGAGGGGCGCCACAGGATCAATTTGAAGGTGCCGACTAGTGCACGAAAGGACTGCCAACTGTGGCAACAGAGATGTTTTAAAGTTTGGTTCTAGTCTCAATAGCGGTGACGAGTCACGGATGATATTGTCAATGTTCCACGGAGGGAAGAGCACCTTTGCGAGGAAGCTGGAAGTGTCCGGAGAGTTCATTTAGTGACCCATTGTTATGATGGTGAAGACCGGCTTGTTTTTTTTTATGAGTTGTGAGAGTTTACGCACAATCTAAGTTAGGAGAACAGCAGTGGGCAGTTTCTGGGATTGGTTGGCACCCCTTACCTTTGACTGGCGAGTGCGAAGCGTCCGAAGCATCAGTATCTGAAGCATCAGATAATTCTGATGTAAGAAACTCGACGAAAGAGCATCGACGATGTCTCTGATGGAGGCTTTAGATCGATGATGTGTTAGCCAGTGACTTGAATTAGGATGAAATACATATGAGATATGCTGAAGATATATGCGGCAGAGACATGATTGGGACGAAAGAAATACGATGAAGGAGTTTTGACGTTGTCTCTGTTGGAGGCTCAAGAAACGAAGATGTGTGAGCCAGAGGCGTGATTGGGACGAAAGAAATTCGAAGAAGGAGCATCGAAGTTGTCTCTAATAGAGGCTCTAAAACACAGATGTGTTAGCCAGAGACAAATCTTTTGTGGATAGACGAAAGGTCTCCTGAGCTCGAGGTGTTTCGTGGCATGCCATGGAATGGTCGCCGTCGTCAGCAGGACGAAAGACACCCTGTTTGTTTGTCCGTGAAGTTTGACAAAAGATCTCCCGAGCTGTTGGGTTATCGGGTGCCGTGGATCGTTTAGGGGGTTACCGAAAAATTCGACAAAATTCGAGTGGGTCCAATTATCTGCTTTGTGGTGGTTCTGACCAACAATGGACGAACAATGACTGGGTGATGCGTGGCTTTGGGTAAAGCTCTCCCGAGTAGATAAGCGAGACGGTTAAAATTTGGCGTGGGGAGGATGGCTGCAGTCATTTGGTGATGACGAGAGCCAGAAAAAAGACGAAAGCTCTCTTGAGCTGTGAGGCGAGGGGGGGTTGGTCCAGTGGCCCGCCGTGGAATGATGGCTGTCGTCTGAAGGATGAAAGAAGACCTGATAATACATGTGGTTCGGCCAAACCCCTCCCGAGCTGTTAGGCGAAAGGGGCCAATCATCTACGACGGTGTGACTGCTGACATCAGCAGACGAAATAAGGACGGATGATGCGTGGTGCGAGTAGAAGGTCGGACGAGAGTCAGGAAATGGGTGAAAGCTGTTGGCATTGGATTCGATAGTCCAGTGCAACCCTGTAGGAGACGAATAGAGGGCAGATGAGTGCGTGGTAATGGACAAAATCTCTCCTAAGGTCCAATGGTCTGCAGGGGAAGATGGCAGCCAATGGAGGCAGACGTAAGGCCGTTGAACGAGGCGAGGATGTGGACGAAAGCTCTTCCAAGCGTTATGCCTGAGGATTCCAAAGTTTGGGAGCCACTGTCTGGCCGACGATTAGTCAGTGAGCACTGAAGGTTGGGATGAAAGAATAGTCACCCACGGTGACGTCGTGGATTGTGGGTTGTTTTCGTGCTGAGTGGAGGAAGTGGAAGGCGATGTCCGTCATGAAATTCACTCAAAGCGGAATTGTAGCCACGACTGAGGCTAACAGTGGTGTTAGCAACACCATTCGGCTTGATTTTTCACTTGGTGTGTAGGGCCAGTCATGAACAAGACGAGGTGGTGGAAGAGTTGAAAACGCCTTCCTTCTTGAAACCATCACTCAAAACGTGAATTTTAGTCACCAATCAGACACGCAGGTGTTCGCAACACCATTCGTTTTGATTATTCTCTTGATACGTGGGTGTTCGCCACCATCGAGACGAGCTTCAAGAGTTGAAGACGCCATACGTCTTGAAAACGTGGGTTTTAGCCACGAATGAGACGAGCAGGTGTTAGCAACACCATTCGACTTGATTCTTCACTTGATACGTGGGTGTTAGCCACGATCGAGACGCGCTGCGAGAGTTGAAGGAGCCGTACGTCTTGAAAAGTTCACTCAAAACGTGGGTTTAGCCATGAATGAGACGAGCAGGTGTTAGCAACACCATATGGCTTGATTCTTCACTCGATACATGGGTGTTAGCCAAGCTCGAGACGAGCTGCAGTGTGATGAAATACCATCATCTTGGAGGAGGGTAAATGCATAAAGCCACCGTGGCTCTTGTGACAGTTATAATATAGATGAATGACTCCAATTAGGTTTATTCGAAAGATGAAATTATCTTCTTTGAAGAAATGAAAAGAGTCTACCACTATAAGGGATTCTGCCACGTCCGTTTTACTAGGGGTTTGTATCACAGTTACCGTTCAATTTTTCGCTCATTTTCAACTTTAAACTGCACTTGTGGCGTTTATAATTTAGATGAACGACTCCAATTAGCTTTATTCGAAAGGTGGGAATATCTTCTTTGAATCAAGGGCAATTAAAAGGGTCTATCACGCCCATTTTACTAGAGGTTGGTATCAGTTACCGTTCCGTTTTTTACTTATTTTAACTTATTTTCATCGTTAAACTGCTCTTATGTGGTTTATAATTTAGATGAATGACTCCAATTAGATTTATTTGAAGAATGGGAATGTCTTCTTTGAATCAAGGGTAATTAAAAGGTCTACCACTATTAGGGACCGAGCCACTTCTATTTTACTAGGGGCAGGTAGCACTTACCATTCAATTTTTCTCCATTTTCAAATGAAAAACTGCTCTTGTGACAGTTATAATTTAGACGAATGACTTCAGTTAGGTTTATTAGTAAGGTGGGAATGTTGTCTTTGAATCAAGGATAATGAAAAGGGTCTACCACTATTAGGGACCGAGCCACGCCCGTTTTACTGAGGGTTTGTATCACAGTTACTGATCAATTTTTTTGCTCATTTTAACCTTTGAACGGTATTAAACACAGAAAGCCAAAGGCTCAACAAGAGTTAAATAAATACAGATGCATACCTATTTACGTTGCCTTTTGGGCTTAAATATCAGATTGCCAGAGCAGGAGAATCGAACCCATGACCTTTGAAACCTAAGGCCGAGGTCCTACTGCTGAGCCTTACTGACACGGCCAAAAGGAAACGCTGCCTATGGACGTTTCTTTTTGGCCATGTCAGTATGGCTCAGCGGTAGGACCCCTTTTTTTTGGTTTCAAAGGTCGTTGGTTCGATTTCCCGCTCTGGCAGTCTGACATATAGAGTCCAAAACGCAAAGTAAATAGGTTTGCATATGTCTTTATTTTGAACGGTTACTGTGATACCAGCCCCTAGTAAAACAGGCGTGATCCAGTCCCTAATAGTCGTAGACCCTTTTCATTTCCCTAGATTCAAAGAAGAGATTTCCACATTTCGAATGACTCGGGTTGGAGTCATCCACCTGAATTATAATCGACACAACAGCAATTGAAAGTTTAAGTTGTACTCACAAATTCAGACACATATAAGCATTCAATTAGCCAAAATAGCCGTAAACGGCCCAACATGACCGTTTTCCCTCAATAGCCGTGATATATGGAAAAAGAGGCATGGGATCTACATTGTAGATTACGTTATTGTAAACAACTATCCAAACCGTTTTTGTGCAACATAAAGGTTCTTGCGTAATAGGCCAAAATGACTAAAACTGAGTAAACATTGGGCTCCATTTTGGTCGCCATCTTTAATGCTTCAAGGTTTTCAGCCTGACACCCTTCGGAATCTCAAAGTGCACATTCTTTTGAGTAGGTTCCAGAAAAGAACTGCCCTCAAATTGCAAGGTATGTAAATATTCTCTTCGTATTTCCATATATGTTTTAAATGCATCCTTTAACTATAACATGCAAATTAACCCTCTTTTTCCAGGAAAACGGCAGCAGATAGCGTGGATAACATTTTTTTTCCGAATTCAGCACGATTTTCCCAGTCAGGAACAACCATAAAACCTTTTGTTGCAATTTGTGGTGGGTTAAACCCTTTTATAGCCCATGGGGTGAGGTAGGAGGCCAGCCTGTTGGTTGAGCTTAGATTTTTAATGGAATTTGGTAAAATATACATGGGTCGGGGGGGGGGGGGTGAGGTCACGTGGTATTGAGGGGGGTAGACCCATTGGGTGAGCTGTGAGGGGTGGCCCGTGGGTTGAGGCAGTGGGAGGAGGGCCGCACCTGTGAGATGAGCATAGATTTTACACGGAATCTGGTAGTATTTATGTAGTCTGTGGGGGTGGATGGGTACAGGAAGATGAGGGAAGACAAGTTTTTTGGTCTGCCCGTGGGGTGAGGCGGAGGTCCACCCGTAGGGTAAGCGCAGATTTTACAAGGAATTTGTAAAATTGACTCGGTGTGTGGGTGGGTACCATGTCTGGGGGGAGGGGGCTCCCCCGAGTATTCTGTCTCTCAAAACGGCCTTCTCACCTACTGTTATGTTTAATTTAAACATGGTATTTATTAGGCATTTGGCCTTATTGTCAGCTCCATTGACACATTTCTTGAAAAGACCAAAGATGGTTTCAAGGTGGGACTCCGTCAATGAAGCTTTGTCTGAAACTGTTCCTGTACTACGCATTGTGGAGAAAGACGACTGATCGAATTGATACGGATGGAAGTAACGTGACGACTGATGGAGATTTATCTCGGCATGTATTGCCGATGCAACCTGTAATGAAACTATTTTAATGACATTTGAAATTGTGAGACGTCATGATCAGTTTTAGCAGTCATCTTTCTCTTGTACCAACCACCTGCAGCGTCACTTCCTGTCCTGTGTTTCGGAATATTTTACTACTGCGAATAAGTGTCATTAACTCAAAATGTTGTCATAACCACAGGAGGCAGTAAACACGTGTCCCGAAAACCGCACACACACCCATCGAAAAATCAGCATAATCACCCCACAGACACCGAAAAATTCTTTCTGATCTAGGCACAGTCTAGTGAGTCGCGCCAAGTTAGGCAACAAACGCCACATCAATTCAGTTGTCAAGGTTGTAAACCATTGTTATTTTACACCAATACATCTAGATGTCACACAGAAATTGGACAAAGTTAACTTTTCCATATTAATAATTCGTAAGTTTTGTTTTAAAAATTCCATCTGGAGGTCATAAAAAACGATAAAGTTCTTTGTAATCGAAACCTAACCTAGCAATTTTAGGCATCAAAAATTGAATGCTGTCGTACGCAGTTTTAAGAGCTGGTATACTTGATGCTACTCTCTAAGCTGGTCGTTCATTTATTTCATTGGGAAAAATAGCAGAGATGGAAATAGTTTAGGGGCCCAGGGTTATAAAAGTGAAAAATGTAACACTTGAAATGTAACTCTGTAAACGTATATCTGGGAAAGTCCCATTATCAACTTGCTTATTTTATAGTCCATAATGTCCACTAAGGACAAAATGTTAATAAAAGTACTAATAATTTCTTCGTAACTTTAGTTCTTAATCGTTTGTTTCTCAAAGAGAATTAACGATTACGTTGGGCTTATAACTGGCGAGTTTAAAGAAAAATGAATTTACTGGACAGTTCAATTGTTATGTTTTTCTATTTTCCACGATCCTTCCTACTATTAGTTCCAACAACATCTAGCAATCACAGGTAACAATAAAGTTACTTTTACCAAAGAGATACTGATGTAGCTTCTGTATCACTTTCGGCATTGGTTGGTTTTGTGGTGAGGTCAGTGCATTTTGGTTAGTTAGTTTTAGTTTCTTAGTTTCGAGTAGAGCGTAAAGGGTAAGGCCTGTAGAGTCTCATAGTATGAATAAATAAGTGAAGATACTGATGAACTACCAAGTTTATTTTGTGTGCTAATACATTAGAGGTCACATAAAACAATTTGCTTTTCGATGTTGATAAATTACAAGTGGTATTTTATAAAGTAAGACATCTATAGACCACAGACACTGAAAAATTCTTTTTGATCTAGACACACGCTAGTGTGTCGCGCCAAGTTAGGCAACAGACATCAATCACATCAATTCAGTTGTCAAGGTTGTAAACCACTGTAGCGCGACGCCATAGCGTCAGTGTCTTATATCCTGACGCATAGTTTGGCACATTTCAGGTACTTGGGGGAAAAACAATAATGCGGTACAAAAGCTTAAATTATGGTAAAATAAAGAGCAATGACCCACCTGAAAAAATTCACTAGTGTTGGAAGGTTAGCTAAGTGGCTTTCAATGCAAAATTTGACCCTCAATGATGTTGCAAATGTGTTACTAGTTTCTTCTTATCCTTATAGTTCGCTCATCCCCATGTTAACCCTTTATAGCCTGGCATCCCTTTAAATGGACGGCTGCTGAACGACAAAAAACCAAGTCCCAACGCACAATGCGAGCAGCAGCAGCCCAGTGGTCAGCGTCCTCGTCTCCAAATCAAGTGAATGCCGGCTCAAATTCCGCCACCGACCCAACAATCATTAAAAAAAATGCATCCCCTTTGGCATGGGCATTAAAGGGTTAATTCCCATAGGGTGATTATTCACCAATATCGACATTACGGAAAGGCTTCCAGCTATGAAATTTGACGAAGGGCTGCAGTACGATACGAACTGCATACCTTTTATGGTTTACAGCCTGGTGGTGTAACAGAAATGGCGTGGGAGGGCGCGTAAGTACGAAAGTATTGTAATAACCATTGTTAGTATTGTCGGCACCGTCTCTGAATGGACGGCGAAACTTCGGGCAATGACAACGTGTAAACTGACGTGGTATCTAGACTCATACTAGTGTGTCGTCACAAATCTAAACAACTTTGACCAAGAAAATGTGTCTGCGTCCAATTCACAAAAAAACAAAGTGTCAAAATAAAACCAAAAACTGGTAAAGAGGCCACCAAGTTGAGAATGGTTCAGCCTCTCAAAGGAATGAAATATGAAATTAAAATATTAGAAAAATTACCACTCAAGCTATTGTTGACGTGGCACTTTATTACACATATGCAGGCTAGTTGAGTTGAGTCTCGTACACAATTAAAAAAAATGAAGTGATATCATACCAAAAACCAAAACTGGTAAAATAGACCGCCAAGTTCCGAATGGTTCGGCCGTTCAACGAAGTGATATTAACACACCAAAACATTCGCCAAGTTAATCGCACCGAATAATACTTTGAACGTTAAATGAACACTACAACATTGCTACGTACCGAAAGCAGCATTGTTCTAGCTTTCATTTAACCTTCGAACTATTAGTCGGTGCAATTAACTTGGAGATTGTTTTGGTGTGTTGATATCACTGCTTTGAAGGACCGAACCATTCGGAACTTGGCGTTCCTTTTTACCAGTTTTGGTTTTTGATATGATATTAAACAACAGTAATCCTAATTGTATATAAAGGCTACTAAGATACTCAGATGTCACATAAACGTTTGCTTTATGAAAATTCTAAACTACCACTGTTTTTTATGCACTAATACATCTAGAGGTCACACAGAAAACAATAAAATATTAGCTTTAGAACATCGATAACTTGAAAATGTTAATTTATAAACTAAGACTTCTACAGGTCTCACAGAAAATGATAGATTATCTTTTTAACGTTGATAACCTATAAGTGTTATTTTATACACCAATACATCTAGATGTCACACAGAAATCGGACAAAGTTAACTTTTCAGCATTGATAATCCATAAGGTGTGTTTTAAAAACTCCTTCTAGAGGTCACAAAAAATAATAAAGTACTTTGCTATATTAAGAACACACTTGCACGTCACATAAAAGTTGGCTTTTAGTAATACTACATTACAGTTGCTATATCTATACATCCAGAAGCCACAGAAAACGATAAAGTCAATTTTTCAGTAGTGATAAGCTACAAATGTTACTTTATATAGGCCTACTAACACATCTAGAGGTCACAGAAAATGAAACCTTTTAGTAATGAGCCATAAATGTTATCATACACATCAATACATCTAGAGATAACATAAAACGATAAAGTGTGCTTTTCTATATTGATATACAAGTGTTGTATACAACAACTAAGCCAACTTTTTGTTAATAATGAGATACAAGTAAGACAAAGAAGTTTGCTTTTCGATATTAATTAACTACAAGTCTTATGTTATACCCAAATCCATTTAGCGATTTGCTGGATAAAAACAGTTTGTTTTCGATTGTGAAGTTCATCACAACATGCAAGTGTTCTTTTAGGCATGGATACATTTGGAAGTCACACGAAAAGAAAAAAGCCTGCTTTTTGATACGAACTACACGCTATATCTTGTATACTAATACATCTAAAGGTCACAGTTGGCCTTTCGATATTGATAAACTACAAGTATTGTTTTACACACTATGTAAAGTTTGCTTGTCGATATTGATGAGCCACAAATGTTATATTATAGACAAATATATCTGATGGATACATAAGACAATAAAATCTTCTTTACAACCTAGATGCACCGCAGTGCAAATGAACAGCAGTGCATCTTGAAACTATCTGAGCACAACATTTATTCCTTCCTCAAAAAACTAAGTGTATTTTTCGACTCGATTATATCTCGTGAAGCAAAATAAATGGCCATTATGAACTAAGAAATTGATAGTTTATGTGTAACCACTATACATTAAATAAAAGAACCACTAGTCCATTAAATAATATTAATGAAAACAGTTTTCTTTTTATATTGATAGTTCATTCAAGTATTATTAATTTTGCTGAAATATTTTGTAATTAAAATGTCATAATAAATAAGTAAATATTTTAATATAATTTATTTTATTATTATTTTTGAATTTATTACATTTAGTCTTCTGTTACGTGAACTGACAAATTTGGTTTTTATGTAGTCATAAATCAGCAAGAATTATTTTTTCACCTGGAAGTAATACTGCCCTAATAAATAGCGGTATTTAAGTTGCTATTGATGAATGTAAAACTCCTTTTGATAATAAAAGACTGCTTCTAAATTCTAGGAAAACATGTTCAAATGGTTTTAATTTGATCCTGATAATAATGGCATAGGCAGAATTACCAAACTTTTAACACTTTAAACATTATGCTGCAAGGTTTTTTTTTTATCAAGTCTAACAATAGTAATACACATCACCCTGCAACACACAACTGCCTTCACAGACTGGTTCATTCTGGTCCAAAGTGTACTTTTTCAAAAAAAAAAAAAAAAAAAAAAATCAACAAAAACAAATTTTCTTTCCATCCTTTTCCATTGACATAATCACTTTTGTACCCATACACATTTAGCCAGTTTCTAAAACATAGCATGTTCCATTAAACGTGGGCAGACTGACACTAGGACATGGTTTTCCATTTCAACTTCACTTAACAATTGTCTATGCTCACACAGACAAACAGCTCGCGTACAAGAAAATCACAGCAAAGCAAGGAAATCACAAACACAATCGTAGGTTTGATCATCACATAAATAGGGAAAGACCTAAATATTTTAGTTGAATTAGTGTAAGGAATTAATAATAAATTTACAAAATTACTGACCGGACATTAAGGTATTAATACGAAGTAAAAGTCTAACACATGTGTAGGCAGAACCATACTTCGAAAGATTATTGTGAGATGCCCTGGTGCTGTGTAAATGCAGGACTATTGGAGACCTCAGAACGTGTTTTAGGTCCACCACTTAGTATATAAAAGTTAAATTATCTGCAGCATGCTGATTAATTGGAAAGTAGCTGGTTTTAGAGGAATGACACCTCTATTCCTTTGATTTCCACTGATTCAGTGTTATCCGGGTGTACGGACAGTATCCGCAATTTGAACATGTTTTTAGAGCATTTATTCGGGGTATGTTGCTTATTCCTTTCACTGGAGGTAAATTGCGGCACCGACTTCTATTCCATTCTGTACAGCACATTTCCTAATCCAAGGAATCAGTAGCAGAATTACTACTTAAGTTTTAATTGATGATATCGCCTCGTTTACTCTCGTAATAGTAATACAAATTAATTCCAGAATTTGCAAGAGCCCTAACCCAAAGAATAATCCTAACGTTCCACCCAAATCGGAAAGCAATTTTGTAAGAGTGTATGCTGGTAATTCTTCAACTACTTGCAGCCTGTTATCTGGACAATTCAAACTGAATTCCCAAACAGGAGCCCTAAAATAGGTTTTTTTGACCAGGTTTTCCATAGAGTACATGACGTCTCTGCATTTTCTTGGACAGTCACAACTTTTTGGTTCAAAATGCCCTAACACATACTTCGTGGCTTTCCTTAAGGCCGAGATGTCAGTCCTATTCTGGCATAGTGGAATTACATTCGATTGTTGCATATATTCCAACCTGAATGAAAAAAAAAAATCATATGGGTTACAATCTTAAATTTTTCATTGCTCATCTCGATTCTTTCACAAGTTGTAAGCCGTTCCTGTTTAAACCAATCAACTGTTATAATTATCGAATGAAAACACAAGAATCTTTTATAACTGCATTAATCAACGTACTAATTAAAACCGAGCTATGGAACGACAAATTGAAAGTACTAATATTAAGACCTATTTACGAAAAAAAAAAAAATAAAAAAGGATTGCAGTTAATATAGACCTGCTTGACTTTTATCAGTATTTAATAAAACTGTAAAAAAAATTTCATATGCGAATTATATTTTTTAACCAGTTTACTACCATAAATAAAAACACAATTTGGTTACCAAAAAAGAATTGGTACACGTAAAGAATTCAGAAACAATATTGTAGCTCAACCGTTAAATAGCAGAAAAGCTGTTGGGCTGGAATGCTTTACCTCCAAAAGGCAGATAGAATACTCTGGATAAAGCTAAATTAAATATACAAAAGATACAATATTGGAATAACAGGAAAATTGCCCAAAATCTTAGTTAGTTATCTGACAAACAGGAAATGTTCTAAAATAAACATTGATCTGAGTTCATGGAGGAACATCGAACGTGATGTGCCTCAGATGTTATCCCTTTTTAATTTGTTTAAAATGACTTACAGTACGTCGACTGTAATAAGTACGACACATTGTTGTCAGTGCATAAAATTAAAAAAATTGTGACAAAAAATTGCCGAGGACTTTAATAAGCGTAACATGTATTTTAAAAAAAATGAACTGTATAGAGGGAGTTTAAAAAAAAAGCTACACGTCGAATTCGAATTTTTCCAAGGCCAAAAACCATTCCCCGTCACTATAACCCTTATCCCTGGCCTCAGTAAAGAAATCAAGAAAGTTCTTCCTGACCACAGGGAATAAAGCTTTTATTTGCGTTTCAAATAATAACGCAAAAAATAACAAAAGCATGTGACAACTCTTGTTGGTTGTGTGTGTGTGGGGGGGGGGGGGG